>CABFOV010007908.1:14154-26051 GCA_902141375.1 Timema poppense
CCAAACCCTTCCTTCACCTCTGACAAGACATCTTGTGAATGTGGGGAATGCCAGGTCTCCACCGTGGTTCGGATCCCACGTTAAACTGTAGGTCCTCCATTTCATCTCACAATCACCCTACCATTGCACATTAGCGTAAGTGCGTATAACCCGAACGGGTAGTAAGACGCGGTGCTAATAATAATAATAATAATAATAATGTAAGAATATGCCAGCAATAATAGCGTCATCTGGTTGAAAGGTAAAATTGTTTGATATCAAGAACTCAAGCGTGTTTATTCTTGAAACTACAGCCTCGTTCTTACCGAAACTAATATTGCATAGATCTTTCAAAATGTCTGCAGCATGAGAGTGACAATATACATTGGGTATACTATTGTGCTGGTTTACTAATCCTCATATATTAAAATATATTTGAGATTAAGAGATTCGAGAAAATTTCGGATTTAAAATTCAAATACAATAAAAACATATTGAGTTGGAATTTGTTTTAAAGTTTTGATAAAGATTTTTTCTATAATCGCGTCTTACTTAATTCTATTTAAGGTTACACGTAAAATAATATTATTACTCTAATGGGGTAATGATGAGGAAGGAAGTATTTTAGTGGTAGTCAACCAGCATTTGTGTGATAGGAGAGTGGGAAACAATTTAGTAAAAAAAAAACCTCATTATACCTAGACGGGGATTTGATCCTCGATCTCCCCGCAAACTTGTAAACATAGCTTAAAAGTTGAAATTTCCCACTCTTAAGTTAAATACCACACATATTTGAATTTATAATTAAGACTTAAATGCCCGGGTAAACGAAAGCTATATAGATATAGGTATATAGGAAAGTTTCGTTACAGATTGTATTGGGATTTGTATTTTCCTCCTCTCCTGTTTATTCTCCTACTTCCGGACAGCTGCGCCTAGTACAGTTTGTAACGATACTGATTTGGACCCCTCTCATATATGTAAAAAGTCATGAATGAAGAGCATTTTTCTTTAAAGTGTTGTATGTAAAATATCCTTTCAATACTTCATCCATAGAGAATCACGCACTTTTCTTAAATAATGTCCATGGATTGCACCATTTAAAATTAATTTTTTTTCTTCAAAAAGTCAACTTCGCACTATTTACTAAAAAAAAGCAAGTGACGCTAGCTCCCTCTATCAATAGGAAGCTAGCCTTTATAACACCTGTCGCCGGGACTCTTTCAATTTGTTGGTTCTGACACTGGTTTACGAGCGGTCCAAGGGGCAAGGGGTAGGTCATATATAGGCTGCTTGTGCGTATGAACACACAAAGAGTGCCGATACATATTACACACAGTTCCGGTCGCATAAATCTAACAAATTATATCTTAGGTACCGGTAACATAAATCTAGCAGTAGCAGTAATTCAGTGCCACTAATTGAAATCTGTAGTTCAACTAAGCTGTATCATATAAACTTATATCTTCAGAGCCGCAGATAAAATAACTTTAATAGATCGTTTGCAACATTAAAGGACTTATTTATTAAATTAACATATCTGATAATAATTCCGTATCATAATAATTGGCACTCAATCACGGGGCAATCATCAACTTAATAAACGGCATCGCTTCAATCAGCGCCCATCGCCGATCCGTAACGTTTTAATTGCCGCCCAACGCGTACTGATAAATTCAATAACACTTTAATTGGCGCCCAACGCGGACCGATTAATTCAGTAACACTATAAGTTATAAGCCTATTTGGTTTAAGGCGTTTATGAATTTACTAACACACTAGCGTGGGATCACATTTGTACAAACTAGTTCAATTAGCTGTGAATGACGTATGCCTCGGGTGATGAAGCTCATATAATGGTCAGACCTATATTTGTGCGTGTGCCAAGGCCCACAGATTGGTCATATAAATGGTTTTTGCTGTGCGTCTTGTCAAGGCCAATGAGACTGTAGTAACACATACAATCACATACATACATACATACATACATACATACACACATACATACATACATACATACATACATACATACATACATACATACATAACATACATACAATCACATACATACATACAATCACATACATACACATACAATCACATACATACACATACATACATACACATACATACATACATATACATATATATATATATATATACATACCAAATCACACCGTTCCCTTACGGGGAAGGCAAGAAACTGTGCATATATCTCAAAAAACGACTCCGTACTTAATCCATCCTCACTAACTTTCTCCACACTTCCCTATCCTCGCATACTGCCTCCGCTTCAACAACATCCATACGCCTAGTCAATGAGTCATACACGCTCTTTTATTCTTAAAATGTTATTCTCTCTATCACACAACATTAGTCTACAACATTTAGCCACATCTTTGGGCCCTTTTATGCATGCGATTCGTGTCGTCCAAAAACCAACGGCAAAAACTCGCCCGTTTTATAAATCAATGGAAACGAATGGATCCTTATGTTCTGTCGTCCGAGTTAGTTGTTGTTGCGATTTCAAGAGAAATTTTAAATGTGGCGCGTGCGTTGAGTAAATTTTAACACCAGGATTACGACGTGATTTTCATAAGAACACACATTAATAATGCCCCTAAAATTATCATTTGGTAAAAAATAAATAATAACTCTAATATAATAAATTAATCCACTTGCCCTCCCTCTTCCCGCCAATGACATTTTTGGTCACGCCACTGAATGGTTGACACCATCAAACCTACTTGTAGAACAGTTTCCGTTATATAATGTGTATCTGGATCTGTAATAATCTTAATTACATGATGAAGATTAGAATTTATTTTTGTAAACAAGATTGAATAATGTGTTAGAATTCATATCTGCTGCGTGTCACTAAGGCGGTTTTTCTCCTCGGCAGTGAGATTGGCTACGTCACGAGTTGATGTAGCGCAGAGCATCATGGTTTACAATGGGAAGCAGATAAGTTCTCAGAGCCACTAGCGCAGCATGTGTCTTTTAAAAGAGCGTGTGTGAAAATAGTCTCGGTTTGGCGTTCGAAGAATAAAGGAGGTGAGGAAATTCTTTATTATTAAACTGATTTGACGTGAACTTTGTGAACCGATTGATTATAACAGCATTCGCCTCACCAAATAATGTAATATATGAACAGACACAACGCCCAGTCTCCCGGCCGTCGGCTCAGCAAGCGTAGGTAGACTACAGTAGCCCCATGGCTTCTTTGGTGCTGACTGACATCTTTAAAACGTTACTAGACCAAATTATGTATACCTACGCCGGACCAAATGATCTGTAAAAACATGTGTTTAGCAGCTGTCACTTCTGACGGTCAAAATTTAGGTATACACCTAAATGTGTCAGCTGTGAGCTGTCAGTCAGCACCAAATTAGTCACGGGGCTACTGTAGTCACTTCTTATAAGCCCTGGTTACTACCAGTGGCGGAGAACAGACCCCTGCAGGCCTGCCTGCTTGAGTGCTCGTACAAAAGTTGAGCAAAATATTCATTAATTGTGCATTTTTGCTTTAGCTATCATAAATATCTAATTTATACATAATTACTTTTAGATTAAATGGTAACATAGAATTGCTGAAGAGTAAGTTTAAAAAAAAATTAATTATATATAACAGTTTAAATTGAACTATTTTGTAACATAAATGGCAACGCAGAACTTGTTCCCTTTTATAATATACATGTGTAGGTTGGATAGTCGGTGTTTGTACAATTGAATTGTAGGCAACAAGTCTTCTCTCAAGTCACAGCGTAATCCAATACTAATAATATTATAATTAGTTATATCGCCCCGCGATTGGGAGTCAATTATATTAATACAGAGTTTTATCGTCAATTATGATGATATGAGATTATTTATATGATATTGCCATGCTATTGAGCACCAATTATAACAATATCGGGTTTTACAATGATGATGACGACGACGTGAGCATGCCTTACTGCGCACTTGCACGTGATTATGTGAGCTAATTATTTCTGATATTTTATTCTTATAAATAACCAAGACTTTTAATACTGCTCAAGATTTATTTATACAATTACACCTTCGGCACTGAAGATATGAGATTAAGTGATACAGTTTTTGTTTAACTACAGATTGTTTTTCTGTGATTTTAATCTCTAGCATTTTACTGTGTACTCTATGGATTTAAGTTAGTGGCACTGTGTTTATTTTACCAGGACTGTGTGTATTTATACGCACAAGCGGCTTATATAAGACCTACCCCTTGCCTCTTGGACCCCTTGTCATCAGTGTCAAAACCAACTAATAGAAAAACTCCTGGTGACCTGATGTTATGAAGGCTGGCTTCCTATTTGGTAGAAGGAGCCAGCGTGTCACAAGAACATTCCTAAACGACGAAGTTGATCTTTTAAAGAAAAAAAAAGTTTTGAAGCGCATTACATTGACATTAGTTCTGAAAATCTTGTGATTATCTATGGATGAAGTATTAAAAGGAAACTTTATATACAGTACTTTAAAGAAAATACACTTCATCCATGACTTTTTTTTTAAAATATATAAGAGGGGTGCAAAACAGTAACATTACAAAGTATAGGAATTATAAATTTCTCAGTGAAAATTCTTATTCAGTAAAGAAAAAAGTTAAATTATTTACAAAGTAATGTTTCAAAATTCTATATTATAAGGCTGGTAAGTGATCAAAGCAATTATTAAATAATACTGTCAATTTTATTGGACATGGGCAATGAACCCGAGACATTTGGAGTAATGCAACAATGAATGCTATTTTTAGGCTTCGAGCCAGTGCCCTTTTGTAATGTTAATCATAATATTCTAATCATGTTTGTGAACGGTACATAATCCTTACATAACAAATTTATTTTAAAACCATTATTTACATGTTTATTTGTTGTATTTTCCAACCTCTAATATTTTTGTTAAATGATATACCTAAAACATGTTTAGATCAATTGTTGGTATCGTTTAAAGTGACTCGTCAGTTTTTAAATGAAAAAAACAGTAAATATTCACACAATTCTTCATAAAAACCAGCAGATTGCTAGGCCTCATGACGTCACTACAAGCGGAGTTGCCACATTTAACACTCTGGCCTGTAACTAAAGACGGCCACGAATAAACACAATTCTCCGTAAGAACCAGCAGATTGCTAGGCCTCATGACGTCACTACAAGCGGAGTTGCCACATTTAACACTCTGGCCTGTAACTAAAGACGGCCACGAATAAACACAATTCTCCGTAAGAACCAGCAGATTGCTAGGCCTCATGACGTCACTACAAGCGGAGTTGCCACATTTAACACTCTGGCCTGTAACTAAAGACGGCACATGCATCATCCCATTGCGGGTACGACGTAGAGTGGCTAATAGTCTAAACATAAAGCAACCGAAACGGGACGTTGATGTCCCTCCCTGTCACGTATGCCACATGATAAAAAAAAAATTGATTATCTATCTTCTTATCTTTTGCGATATTATACTTAAGAAAATTCAATACTATTACCATATTGAGTTTAAAATATCAGTTTTTCAAATCCTTATCATCAAAAACACCTTTATGATATAAAATGGACATACTTCAGATTTTGATAGAACCTTTATCTTTTTTTCCCAACAAAGTTGTGATTGATAAGCTTTAAATATAGTTTTTTTTGAACCACGTCTTACTATTATTATTATTATTATTATTATTATTATTATTATTATTATTATTATTATTAGCAGCGCGTCTTACTACCCCTTCGGGTTATACGCACTTACGCTAATATGTAATGGTAGGGTGATTGTGAGATGAAATGAAGGACCTACAGTTTAACGTGGAAACGAACCACGGTGGAGACCTGGCATTCCTCACATTCACAAGATGTCTTGTCAGATGTGAAGGAAGGGTTTGGTAATCAGATAATTCTTTGCCGGGACCGAGGATTGAACCCCGGCCGCCAGCATAGAAGTCTGACACCTTACCCCTAGACCACCAGGTCACCGATCATGACTCACTACCTATTCGGTTTATACGCTTATATACTAATTATGCTAATGGTTTAAAGGATTGGGAAGGTTATACATAAACGAAGTATACCCGCATTTGCGTGGAGGGAGAGTGAAAAACTATTTTAGGGGAGGGGGGCGAGGAACCTCAGTACACCCGACTGAGATTCGAATCTTGATCTCCCCGTCATCGACAGTCTGCTCTACTGTGAGAGTAGCACGTTAGTGTTGAAGTCACTTTTATAATTTATGATGAATACGGGTTCGTAAAAGTGACCTTGGTTAGGTTGTTTGTACCTTATCGTAAAGAGGAAAGCACAGTTCACACACTCAAGTGATGACAAACATTTAAAATATTTGGTGAGCGAATTTAACAACATTTGGTAAACAATCTCTGTCAGAAAAAGTTTAAAAATATGGTTCATCAATCTCACTTCCTAGTATTTCATTAAATAATGAATGGCTTCCAAAAATCATAATCCTGAATTGTATATCTCTACAGCGTTTATAAAAAGAATATTTAGGCCGCATTGTTTGTTGGATTATCAAAAGGTCCACGGACCGCAAGTTTAACATATCTAACGTACACGATTAGTTCATAAAAAACATCACATTGTTTCTCAAGGCCACTTTGACCTAATTTTGGGAGCTGTCACTTCTGAACGTTATTTTGTCGTGTCCAAATTTCTGCGACCTTCAAATGACTTTGAGTATCTCCGAAACTATTGGGATCCAACGAATGTTTTTTTTTTAGCAAAGCTTCATACTACCCGTTTGGTTTATACGCTGATGTACTAATTTCGCTAATGGTTTTAGGGATTAGGAAGGTAATATTTATAGAAAGTTTACTCGTACTTTCGTGGAAAACTATTTTTGGATAAATCATCCTCAATACATACGACCAAGATTCGAACCTCTATCTCCCCGTCAGTGGTATTCTAGTCTATTGCGAAAGTAGCGCGTTAGACCACGCGGCAACCGAAGCAGTTCCACGCATGTTAGTAGGTAGGATCTTTCTCAAATAAGGCCGTGTCACAAATGTAGGAAGGCCCGTTTAATCTGGAGATTAGTAATTTAAAAAAACAAACATAATATACCCAACTTGAAATGATACTGTTTTGGACCCCTTTCATATATTCCAAAAGTCATGGATGAAGTGTATTTTTCTTCAAAGAAATGTATGTAAAGTTTCCTTTTAATACTTCATCCATGGAGAATCACGTGTTTTCAGAAGTAATTTCAATGTATTAAACTAGCCTTCACAACATCAGGTTGCCAGGAGTTCTCCTATTAGTTAGTTTTAACTCTGGTGACAAGGGGTCCAAGAAGCAAGGGGTAGGTTATATATAAGCAACTTGTGCGTATAAATCCACAGAGTGCCAGTAATATATTAAAATGAATAACATAAACTTACACAGCACACAGTAATCAGAACACGGAACATGTAACATCGCAGATAAACAATCCGTAAATTAACAAAAACTTTATCATTTAATATCATATCTTAAGTACCCGAAGGTGTAATCATTCAAATAAATCGTGTGCAACATTAGAAGTCTTGCTCATTTCATAAGAATAAGTATCACATATAATCAGATCAAATAACGGTGTGATTAGTGCGCAGTAAGGAATACGTGAGTACACATCATCAACATCTGAATCATCCGCATCAGTACATAAAACCCGATATTGTTATAATTGGTGCTCAATCGTGGGGAAAATATCTAGATAAAAAACCCGCATCATCATAATCTTCACAAATTTTGGTTGACGCTTTTGTGAAATACTAGTTTGTTCTTGTAGCTTCAGTAATTAACTTTTTGGCATCTTTACTTAAGGGTTTGCGCGAATGCAAAGGGAGTCGAGGGTCTTGTGATCTCTTCCCACTACCACCATAACATCTTATCATTGCTGAACTTTAAATGTGTTCTTTCACTATGATTGAATTGGTTATGGGTTGTTGTGAATGTTCTAGACTTTACGCGTGTTGTTAAATTTAATCGGTTCAGAAAGTTTTTAAAAAGTACCTATAGTAAAAAATATTACTATCACAATATTGAAAAAAATAAGGTTAATTTAATGCATATGATACAAATTACGTTACAAGAAATAGACCAGGTATTGTAATTTGCTACCGTGAATAGTATAAAATAAATATCACTCCTTTAAAAAGTATCTTCAGACCATTTCATTTGATAAACAAATAGACGGAACGTTTGTACATTCTGTTCTTATAAAATGCAAACACTCTAAAAAAAGATCTATAGCAGAGCATTGTAGATTATTATTATTATTATTTTTATTATCACCGTATCTTACTACCCGTTCGGGTTATACGCACTTACGCTAATGTGTAATGGTAGGGTGATTGTGAGATGAAATGGAAGACCTACAGTTTAACGTGGGAACCGAACCACGGTGGAGGCCTGGTATTCCTCACATTCACAAGATGTATTGTCAGAGGTGAAGGAAGGGTTTGGTAATCAGATAAATCTGTGCCGGGACCGAGGATTGAACCCAGGCCGCCAGCACAGAAGTCTGACACCTTACCCCCTAGACCGCCAGGTCACCTTAGATTATTATTAAAACTAGAATGTATCTGTAATAAAAGAAAGAGATTTAATTTAATCGAAAAAAAAAGAGTTACTTATACAATGGCTAGATGGGTATCACACATTCGGTTAAACGGTTAAAACTAGTAATTGACAAGTAAGAATTGTTATTTCAGATACCCACTAAGCTATGGGTAGGCCCTTTATATTTAAAAATAGATATATATTGACATATTAATTTATTTCAAGAAAAATAACAATTTGAAACAATTTGAACAAGTTAACTAGCGGCCTAATCAAATTTGAAAGGATTATTTTATAATAAATATGACCTCATTCTTTGAATGATTAAAAGTTCATTGTCCCTGGTGTTAAAGCAAATAAATAGATGATCATTAAAAAATGTTGTGTATAGACCTACTATTTTCAGTTATTGATCACATGCACGATCGTCCTTACTGTGTTTTGTTTGGATATGTTTTGATTGAATGTGATTAGTATAAATCAGATCATAAATCAAATTTATAAATATTATTTACACAATATTACTAGATCTTCAGTAGAAATGTGAAATTGTGCGTTGATAATAATTTTGATTCAAGGGTTCAGTCTTTATTGACTAACAATATTATTATTATTTTAGTTATATGGTGAGACCATCAGGAAAACCTGGACGTAAATGAGAGGATAACGTTAGAATGGGCCTGAAAGAAATAGGGTGTAATGAGTTGGACTGGATAGAACTATCTCAAGATAGGGATAGGGTGTAATGAAGTGGAATGGATATAACTATCTAGTAATGAAGTGTAATGGATATAACTATCTCAAGATAGGGATAGGGTGTAATGAAGTGGACTGGGTAGAACTAGCTCAAGATAAAGGGTGTAATGAGGGGGAGTGGATATAGCCAGCTCAAGATAGGGTGTAATGAGTTGGACTGGATAGAACTATCTCAAGATAGGGATAGGGTGTAATGAAGTGGAATGGATATAACTATCTCAAGATAGGGATAGGGTGTAATGAAGTGTAATGGATATAACTATCTCAAGATAGGGATAGGGTGTAATGAAGTGGAATGGATATAACTATCTCAAGATAGGGATAGGGTGTAATGAAGTGTAATGGATATAACTATCTCAAGATAGGGATAGGGTGTAATGAAGTGGACTGGGTAGAACTAGCTCAAGATAGGGATAGGGTGTAATGAGGGGGAGTGAATATAGCCAGCTCAAGATAGGGATAGGCGAAGTACTTTTGTAAGTGCTGCAATGGACGTTTAAGTTCTTAATTCAATAGAGTAAGTAAATAACAATTTTTTGGCTAACATTTGTTTTTAACCCAATTATGTTTACTATATAGATAATATTGTTAAAATATTATATATTTCAGGAATCTGTGTAATCATCCATCATGGGTCTCATATTTGACTCCCTGTCCGTTGATGTTGCAGTAGGAGTAGCTACATCTCTGGTTCTAATATGTCTCTTTTACTCATATGCCTACGGCTATTGGAGAAGAAGGAATATACCTCATATCCCTGCACCATTCTCCATATTTGGCAACGTAGGCGATATGATCTTTATGAAGAAGACTCCAGCTCTAGTGGTAAGGGATCTCTACAATAAACTGGAGGGTGAACCATATGGAGGAATTTTCATAGGGCCAAACCCAGTGTTGCTTATTCGAGATCCAGAAGTTATTAAACAAGTATTAGTAAAGAACTTTACCAGTTTTATGGATCGCCCTTTGGACATTAACGAGAAAGTTAACCCTGTAGAGGAGAACCTATTCTTCATGAAGGGTGAGAAATGGAGATGGCTACGGTCAAAGCTAACTCCAACCTTTAGCTCCGGGAAGTTGAAAATGATGTTCCACGTTTTGACAGAATGTGCGTCCGAGATGAACACATACGTGGAGTCAATCGCAAGCAAACAAGAATGTATTGAAATGAGAGAGTTATTTGCTCAATATAGCACCGAGATTGTTGGGTCGTGTGCATTTGGTATAAAATTCAACACTATAAATAACCCCAAGTCGGAGTTTAGAGAAATTGGACGAACAATATTTAACCAATCGTTTTTCCAAATTATGAAAGGCATAACCATTACAATTTTCCCCGTTTTAGCAAAGTGTTTTTCTTTCACTATATTCGATTTGAAAGCTTCACGATTTTTCCGCGGCATTGTTGAAGATACGATTGCCCATAGAGAGAAGAATGACATATCAAGGAACGACTTCTTACAACTTCTCATCCAGTTGAAGAAGAAGGGTTACGTCACAGACGATAGCACACAATCGAAAGAAGACGCTTATTTGTATTACAAAATAGGTGATGAGGCTAGCAGTGTTCGCAAGGAATTTGGTAAATTATTACTCTTACCATTCACTTATTTTTTCTCTAACGTTATAATAATGGCATTTATATTTTACCTTTTATGCGTAGGTCCATGTTTATAGTACAAATGTTGTTAGCATAACCAAAATTAAAATTAATCGTATTGTACACGCATTGTAACTGTTCCATCATGGCAGTCTATCTATCTATCTATCTATCTATCATGTAACACTTTGGTTATGATATTTGAGGTGTAGCTTCTTTACGTGGCACCTAATCTCCTTTTATACCCTTTGCTTCGAATGATGAGTCAATAATCTAGTCACAGTTTCTTGCAATATTAGGTGAGGGATCATTGATTTAAACTATACTTGAACCATAATTCCAGTTGATCTTTACAACATTTTGAGCTCAGCACCTATAAACAATAATTAGGCAACTCTCCTAGAAATTTATCTCCGTTATCTCATAACTAGGGACTGGATTTTACCTCTTTGCCTTTTCTTTACCTTGACCGTAAAACATAGGTAGTTGGGATATATATGAATTTCATGCTATTACGAGTAAAACGTGTTAATTTTATAGCGCCTATAATTGCCTATTCCGTTGGTTACTGTAAATTTTATGAATATGTGCCTTAACGCACCCATTTCGGCTTTGGGCTCTCTCTTTTATATACGTTATGGATTTTCTGCTAAAAGAAAGAGTCCAGTTCCTTAGAAATTATAAGCTGTGGCATACTTGTTTGGAGTAGTTTTGAAACCCGACACTAACTTTGAAATTAGCTTCCAATTAGTGTAATTTGGTTGGAGGACAATAGGAACAGTGGTAGGCACATGGGGAGGACTCTTGTCTTAGCCAACTGGGTCCTTGCACTCTTGTCTTAGCCAACATACACTGGGTACTTGCACTCTTGTCTTAGCCAACATACACTGGGTCCTTGCACTCTTGTCTTAGCCAACACACACTGGGTCCTTGCACTCTTGTCTTAGCCAACATACACTGGGTCCTTGCACTCTTGTCTTAGCCAACATACACTGGGTCCT
>CABFOV010007909.1:0-26047 GCA_902141375.1 Timema poppense
TGTGATGTTGTTAGGACCGTCAGGAGATGATGCAGCAGTTGTCTTGTGATGTTGTTAGGACCGTGAGGAGATGATGCAGCAGCTGTCTTGTGAAGGCGGTGAAGAGAGTAGCAGCACCAGCGAGTCGTCCAGCAGTCCGGGAGGTGGCAGCAGTATCGCTACTACCAGGGCCTCGGACGAGCCGCCCACCAGACACAGGCGCGACACTGCTCCCTCTTCCTCCTTGCTAGACCGGAGTGTACCCACCGGTCTGGTTGCTGGCACCACCAAGTCGTACG
The DNA here is from genome assembly GCA_902141375.1 of Timema poppense. NCBI lineage: Eukaryota > Metazoa > Arthropoda > Insecta > Phasmatodea > Timematidae > Timema > Timema poppense. The sequence continues at coordinate 279 of CABFOV010007909.1, forward strand.
ACCGCTTGGACACCAGTACACAACACCAAATGGTGGTAAGTTCAGTGATTAGCCAAATTGTATACTTATATAAATATTTTTACCTGGGCATCTAAATATACAATCAAACCACTCTTAAATTTATAAATGTGAATACATTCAATGTTCTTCTCTGAATACGGAGATCGAACTCAAGATTGTGTTATTGTATAATTTATATAAATATATTTAAATTAATATTTGTGAACATAAATTATCAGGCCAGACTAGTGTATTATTTGAAACGTTGTTAGAGTCATGGTTACTCGACGCCGACGCCTCTGAGTGTTTCAATCGACAGTGAGCCCCTAACGACCCCAGCTCCAGATCTTGACACCTTACTGCCTCTAGAATACAGCGAGGAGATTGTGATGGCCTCGAGTAACATCACCACTGAAGATAGACTTGGGATAGATGGACACACGCTACCAAGTATGTTATGTTCTTTAAAATGAAAAATGGCACCTGAACACTAGAATCGAAACCGGGACCTTTGGATTAGTACGCCAATGCTCTAACCACTGAGCTATCCAGTAATCGTCCCGTGTCCAGGGTCATCCACACTCATATTTAAGGCAGAGTCTGTGATGGACGTGCGGAAATCATCGGCTACGAATTTGTGATTTATTAAGATCACGAGCTATCAGATAACGCAGCCACCTTCGACTCGGTAGTTGGCTTATGCGCCACATGTACAGTTGTTATATTGTAAGGGATCGAATATTAAATATCACATATTATTATTATTATTAGCACCGCGTCTTACTACCCGTTCGTGTTATACGCACTTACGCTAATGTGTAATGGTAGGGTGATATGTGAGATGAAATGAAGGACCTACAGTTTAACGTGGAATCCGAACCAAGGAGGCCTGGAAGTCCTCACATTCACAAGATGTATTGTCAGAGGTGAAGGAGGGGTTTGGTAATCAGATAAATCTTTGCCGTGACCGATGATTGAACCCCGGCCGCCAGCATAGAAGTCTGACACCTTACCCCTAGACCATCAGGTCACCAATATCACATATTAAAATATGAGTGAAGAATGACCCTGAGCACGGGAAAATTCCTGGAGAGCTCAGTGGTCAAAGCATTGACGTACTAAGCCAAAGTTCCCGGGTTCGATTCCCGTGTCCAGGTGTCATTTTTCAATTTTCAGAATTTGATATCTAGATGCGAGTAAATCCTCACTCAAATAAATATAGCTTTGGTTATTTGATTCTCAAGTACTCGTGTGTTATGTCGTATAATAAGTTTACACTTTACAAGTTGGATTTACAACGTGTCAATAACCCACTACAGCAACATTGCCTTCAAGTTATGATAAACACTAGTTTACAGTCTTATAATAGTTTACGATCGGGGTGTGGGGCAAAAAAGGGTCACTATCTTTTTGCTTTTTTTTTATATGAAAACTTTCTTTTTTTGATCAAAATAAATAAAATATGGCTTCAATACAACCATAGAGTTTAATTTATTTTTTTTCAAATGGTAGCCTCAACAGTTTATCGAATATCTGTCAAGGGTGTTCTGGAATTTAATTACAACTTTTTTATTAATTTAAAAAGTTTCTTACCTAATGACGCTATGCTCATGACAGATGTTAATGTCACCATGTAAAGAAAATCAAACTCTTAGGGCCAGTTTCATAGTCAAATTTAGTACGCCTCAAGTGCGGCGCTACACTAAATACATGACACCTACCTAAACCATAATGGAATGGGCCGTTCTCGCATAGGAAACTGGCCCATTCAATTCTGGTTTAGGTAGGTGTCGTCATGTAATTAGTGTAACGCCGCACTTGAGGCGTACTAAATTTGACTATGAAACTGGCCCTATATTTGTACTGAAGCAACATTTTACTTATTTTGACCAAACAAATGTTTTACTAAAAAAACTGAAAAAATCACTGGCATATTCTCATGTTCCCCACACTCCCAACCTTATTATCTATGATAATAAAAGGAGGTGTTTGTGTGTTATGTCCAGACAAATTTACGGCACACACACATTTGAAAGTTTTAACATAGGTGGACGGAAGGGGTTCCGAATGCACCTCGAAGCTGGATTTTTAAATTTTTAATTAGGATATTTTTAACAAATTTTTGAAGACAATATTGTTTATCTGGTTTATAATTACGCTTCAGTGATAACCTTGATAAAAATATGCCGCATCCTCCTCGGAAAAAAAATTTATACGGAATCGACCTTAATTCTAAACAATTTTTGTGTGTCTGTTGGACTTATATCATTCTTATACCATAGTGTTTCACGGGCAACACCGTGCGGGATTGTTAATATTATAGATATTATAAGTGTTAAATAGTGATAGCTATTTGTATTTTTTTTAAATGCACTTCACAATGTTAGTGTATTTAAAAAAAATACTATTGGATATGCTATATATAAGCAGTCAGCAAGAATTTTTGTCACTGATCAGGTGAATCTTATCAAACAAAAAGTATTACTGTGGAAACACTTTACACATATACAGTAAAAGTTAACCCTGAATGTTTTTATTTTCAGACCAAGATAGTGAAGAGTTAAAACACAAGGAACATATTTCTTCCACCATTAGGTTTTCAGTGCCAAGCACAACTTCCACTCAATGGTCCACCGTGGTTTTAAACACTCTTGCATCATCTCCTTTGGACACATCGAACCACTCTGAGGTAACCATTGTTATCACTCCCATTACAAACAACACTCTTATACTGGTCACTCCGAGTAACGATACCTTCACCGACACACACAATATCACTGACGGCACCACTCTGAGAACAACCATTGAAGGGGGAAAAACATCCACCCTCTCTGCAACAACATCCACCTCGACACCACATACCATCATGATCGACAACACAACCGAAACCAACAAGACCGAAACCAATCAAGATACGTTTATAAGCGAAGAAACAAACTTCAAAGAAAAGCATGTTGATGATGAAGAAGAAGATAAGACAAGGAACAAGAACACAAAGTTCAAGGATGAAGAAGAACAAAGTCGACGAAGACAGTTCCTGCCCGCTCCTCTGAGAGGAGTACCAGACCAGGAGACCGACGACTCCCAAAACTGGACCTTGGTTACGGAATCTCCTGAACAAACTCCGGAGCAGGAAGACTCCTTGGAAACAATGGAGGTAGAACCAGAGATGCCAGCTCGTCCTAACCGCGGGAGAAGGCTCACAAGGCCTCAAGGTTCCTCCTTTTACCCTTATTTTCTAAACAGAGTTCTTGGTTGAACCTGTTAATTATTTAAACAATTTGAAGTTAGGGCTCCCACATGCCATAATCTCCTGTGAGTACTTATGTACTCTTGAGAATTGTGTGTTGCCAGTTTTTTTAGAGGCTTGGGAAGATTTTCTTATGAATAAAAACGGTTAGAATTTAGGTATTGTTAAATGATAAATTTATTAATGTGACATTAAGTATGAAATAATAATTATCAATTTGAGTGGTAGAATTTACTTGAGAGAAAATGTAGGTCAGAAAAAAAACGAATGCATTCACCCCAATTAAAATAAGTTTAATGCAAAGGAAAAAATTGTTTAAATTATTTAGTAAATGGGATGTGCTACTAATTAGTGCCAACTATAGTAGTAATAAAATGTGATTATTCTTCACTAAAAATAAATGTGTTCTAAAATTATATAAAACTTAACATTAAGTAAATTGTTTATTTTTAATTGAGTAATTTAATGCGCATTCTTGGAAACAAAACTTTTCAAAGTTGTTTTTACTTAATTGTATGACTCCATCAGGATACAGCTGTGAGATATTTTTAGCTTCTCAAGCAGGTACAAGCCACTTTGTTCAAGTAGAGCTGAACACTAAGATTTATGAAGTACATTTTCAAAAAAAGTAGAATATTTGTAAGCAAATTTAAGCATTGGGAGCCTTATAACTTTGAAACAAATATCATGAAATGGAAGTAATCACTTAAATTCTGTATACAAACAAACCCCACTAGTTTATGTAACACGAATTGTGTCCTAGTCCAATCAAAATGCATTTATTACCGAAAAAATATGGTTTTCACAGGAAATGATGTTAAGCTCGGTTGTAAATATATTAAAATTAAATTATGTAACATTCTACTAGTTGTGAATTTCAACATTTATTGAATAAACTTCACTTATTCAATAACAAAGCCAATTTTTAATTTATGAATTTAAAACTAATATTTAAGATGATATGTGTATTTTCATGTTTCATTAATACCTTTCTCTGTTGTAATGGCAAATTAAAAAAAAAATACTATTCAGCTATTCAGCAATACAAGAAAATTGTCAATTGAAACAAATCTATTTGTAAGTTTAAAGTGATACAAAACATTTTTTGACATACATATTTGGGGTTTTTAAATTAATTTTACAAAGTAGTTTTTCTCTATGATATTTAAATGAATAGTTTTCAATGGGGTGGTTAATATAACATTTTAACAATAATATATTCGATAGTTGTCATGTAGAATATTGCTATATTCTCAATGTGGAAAATTGATCAATATCACTACATTTAGCAAAGATAGTTCTTAGTTGATTGTTTATGAAAATTATTATAAAATAGGTTCTTGTAGTACTGAATCAACAGGGTTAATAATAATGTGTAAACCACTGCTTAGGCACTTTATTTGGGAAAAAAACTTAAAAACACTTAGTAAAGCTATATTTATTTAAAAATTAGTTATTTTAGTTTAATGTTGTTGTCCCTTTATGGACATTAATTAATTCCGTGAAATTATTAACTATTTGCAGCTATTAATTTTAAGGCTCTTTATATAAAACATAATTATGTATAGTGTAGATTTAGAGTATCTAGGATGATCATAAATGTGGCAAGATTATATCTATACCAGGATTAATAGGAAATTCACTAAGACTCTTAGATATAATTATCTATGTCGATTTCTCAACAGTGACATAATTGGCCTTCAAACTTCTAATTTGTTATTTTAAAATTGTTTAAATATACTTCATACACATTAAAATAACATATTATAAATAGATATATTCTATTTCTGAACATACTGCATACAGAAACAGTACTTTCTTCCATTCTTGATTAGATTTCAGAATACTTGCAAGTTCTAACAATGCACACAGCACTATGCACCGTCCTTTTTCCCGTCCTATATTTGCAACGATTTGCTGGCACAGCACGCAACTTCAGCTCAAGAATACGACACAAGGGAACTCTTTCAAGCTTTGCAAGGTTGCTATTCAGGTGGAGCAGAAAATATGTTCATATTCTGACAATGCTTTGACACTATTTTTTGAGGCTTCGTCAGGTCACCTAATGAATTCACATTGCATTATTTACAATATGTACTGATAATGTTTGTGATAGATTTAATGTGGACATCCATGAATTAAATGTTTAATGTTTTTATATGATAAAGTGTCAATGTATTTTTTTTCCTTCCTACAAACATAAAATACTATGATTCAAAGATTAAAGATTACAATATTTGCCCCCAATAATAGCAAGTAAAATAATAAAGAATAAGCAACATGTGACTACAAATTTTCATAATTTTTGTAAAATTCTACAAGTTGCTTGGTGGTAATCAGATACACTATTACTAGACTTATAAGACTGCAAGACGGTATTTTCAAATTATAGAAATAATGGAAATTAAAATAAGACACTTTCTAGATGTAATTTCTTAAATACATCATATTGTAATTTGTAAAATATTTAGTCTATATTACAATATTATATATTGGGTGTTTTCACCAAAATATTCCAATCCTAAATAATGCTAGGTATTTCTAAAACTGGTCGTGTTTGTTTATAATTTATTGAAGTAGAGTATTTTTGTGACATACACAACTTTTTTAAAAAATACACCATTTAAAAAAATTATGAGTGGAACTTTAGATAGCTTAATGGTAAAAGTGGAAGGGGGTTAAAAATAAAAATAGCATTAAACATACATTGAAATAAAAAATTTTAAACACCATTATTTAAACTTTTATCTTCTTAAAGTGCTGTTTATAGTTTATATTTAAACATTGTAGTATGGCTATAAATCATAACTGTAGGAAAAAAATTGTAAAATAATCAGATTTAATGGATGATAATATAGGTAGTACAATTTCAAACATAAGTGTATAGTAAAAGGTATCTTCAAATTGATATAAATATTTAAATTTAGAAAAATATGAGTAATGTAAGTTAGTGGAGGCTTGTTTATAATAACCTGAGCATGTTGACACTTAAAAACTGTTGGAGATTCAATTATACACATTCATATATTGACAAAGGAGGGCACAGTGCCCTTCAAAAGATAAACCTGTACACTGGCCTTATTGTCTATGATCTCTCCCATTGCTAACAATGTGTGTTTTGTGTAGTGTAATTGATATAAGTAATCTAAGCTAATAAAATGAAGTTTGTTTGCCTGTCATGAGAATTTTGCGATATCTACCGCACTCAGTGGTCTGAAATTTTAAAATAAGCAGCCCCTGTCCACCTCGAAGCTGAAATTTTAAATTTTTGACTAGATATTTTTTCTTTAATAAAAAGTGGGTCAGAAGAAATAAAATGAAGCGATATTATCTTTTCTGTTTGAAGAAAATAAAAGCGTTATCTCTGTTAATGTCAGGTACTTCTAATAAGTATAATAATAAAGTTAATTTTGCAAGTTTAAACCATCTGGTTAGCAAAAACTACATTAAAAAATAATACATACGTCAGCTCCACTAGAAAAATTCTCTTTAGTGCAATGTTGTGTATTCTCCAGGTTTATATACTAGTACAGGTCTCCACTGCTTAAAATTAGTAATGAATGTTAAATTAGGTATAGAAAAATAAAAGTTTAATTGGATATTACTGCAAACAAAAAGGTATAAAACATAGAACAGGTATTTTTAGAACCAGAAAAACCAAATTCACATTTATAACTTTTAATAAATAAGTGACTCTTAAATAATATATATCATAAAATTAAAATTAAATTTAAAGCCAATGTTTCAAAACTTTTTCCCCAATCATTTCTAATCATAAGAAAAGATTTTAGTTCTGGATTTGGTTTAATTTAAAATTTGAAATTTTGTGATTCAAGTAACACAATAAGAGTTTTAACTGAAAATGTGTTTTATTAAAGAGTTGAACTATATCATCATACTCCATGTTTAATCTAAGTTTGATTTTTTTTTTTCTCGACACACAGACTTAATCACATTATATTGGGTTTCAATTTTCATATCGACCAATAAATAGTTTGATAAACATATTTTATATAAATCCGGGTCATCAAATTTGGTGGAAAGATTTTTAATAATTTTAATTTTTTCGCTTTAGTAAAATAAATTACCATTAATTTACACAGTTCTAAGAATTGTAACTATTATTTTGGTGTAAAACAACACTAATTTACAGATTCTTTAGAGAATGAATTAATACTTAGATCAATATGCTGGTCAAAGCCAAACATTTAGAGAGAATAAATTAAGGACCTTGTAGGTATGGAGTATATATAAAGGCTTTACTTTTTATTGCGTAAAAGTTTTACAATATAAATAGTTTACCTCGGTGGTCTTGGGGTGAAGTGCTCACCTCAGGACCTAAAATAAATGGGTTCAAACCCAGCCATGGTCGACGAATTTTTCTTGAACAGTAACATTCTGTAGCTTAACTTCCTTCAGAGGAGTAGTAAAGTCGTCATTCCCATGTTGATCATGGCATGTAAAAGAGCCCTGGCAGGTATGTGAAAATACATTTCCCGGCGAAATTGGTAAGCCCTTTTGTTCTTGCTCATAAAAATTCCCATGTGTTAATATAATCATTTGGTTCAGAAGTGCACGTTAAATACCTCAAATAAACAAAAAATAAAAATACACTCTAAAGAGTATGTTAAGGTAGGTCTAGTAAGTAATATATTTCATAAATAAAATGCAATACACAATCAGACTGTTTTTTTGTGGTTGTATTTGGAAAGTGTGTAAAAGTAATTTAATGAAAATAATTTGGACTCATATTTTGAAACTTTTTGGATCAGTTATTTTATTTTCTAGAGCTTATTTTATATCTCAATGCAATTTTCAATTGATGTTTAAATTTATTTTTTTTAAGTGTATATTCATACCATTTTATTTAAAAATAGTTTTATATAATCATTTTATTTAAATCTTAAGTTTAGAAGTGACACATAATTGTTCACTTGCCACATGTATTTGATATCACATTCCATTTGGCTTTAAGCACTTAGTGGTGTTATTTATTTAATTATGTTACACTAAAGAATGCTTGATAGTCTATTGTTGATAGTTATGATAAATTGTAAAGTCATGGTTCTTTGTTTTGGTGCAGTTGTTAATCTTTTAGTGAGTTTATATAGTTTATGTAACCAAAGTAGATTCGTGAACTTCTTTCATGTGTCAGGTGTAAATTGCATCCTTTTAAAAGGTTCCTTGATAAGAGATTTGTGCATAAAAATTCTAAAAAATTATTTGTGCTTCTTACACCCCAAATATTAAAGCATACCCATCATGAAAAGGCTGAAGAAGGGGACTGATGTACACTGTACAACAAAAATTTCATAAGTATGTGTTTAGTTGCAGTTTTAATTATGAACTTTGAAGCCAACAGTTTTGTGATAGTTTAAATTGTGTGGGGTTTTACCCTTCTGTCCTCTTTTCAATGTTTAGTACAAGATTCGAATTCAAATTTATAAGTAAAATAAAGATTTGGTTTTGAGAAAAAGTGGATCTGCTCCTTCTCTTCTATTAACGGAGCTATTTACAAGCTGCGGTGAAGGTTATATTTTTAATTTCAGTGAAATAGGGTTCAAAATATTATTAATAATGACATAGCCCAAGAAGGAGAAAATGAAAGAGTGTAAAAGGAACTCCACTGACATTTGTTCAGAGGGATGATATAAACTTAACATTTAATTAGTGGATTTCAGTTCAACACCCCAGGAACACTTATGCAAGGCCGATCCCTGGTGTGGGCGCTGAACAACGCCTATGTTTGTCCGAACTTTCCCTCCCAAGGTCGCGAATCAATGTTTCATTGCAATAAATTACTGAATACTTCATATCAAAGCTGATAGATGGAGCCACCAGTCTAATGCTATACTATGAACATGAATAAAGCAGTAAATGATAAAAATGAGTAGCGAGAATATTTGTTGGGTAGTAATATAAGAGTAGAAAAATGGCTGCCTGACCTATGCAGATGGTCATGCTATGCGCGCATGCCAGGCAAGGGGTTAATACTTGGTCGGTTGTCCAGTACATTCAAACAATACATTTTAGCCCAGTAAAACTTATGCACCAATTTAAGCCAGCTTGTACTTAGCATTTTATTTTTTACAAAATATTTACACAAACGACAATCGATTTTTATGCAAATATCTCTAAAAAAATACATAATCAAGGACTGTATCTTAACATATTTGATATATGTTTACAAGGGTAAATAGTATTATTTTGATAATGCACCCAATGTCCAAGATAATCACTCTCTGTACTGTATCAAACGTCAGAATGACAGCCCAAAGGTGAGGACACAGCGATACATTGCTGGACAGTCGTACAAGTCGAATCCAGACCAGTCATACTCAGGGTTTATTGTCAACTGTTTGACACCCAACAGAGAAGTTGGTCAAGATACAACTTTTTCAATATTTTAGCTGTTATAATTTATTTTTGTTTCTTTAACTATGACCACATTTATATTGAAAGTCATTCAAATTTGTCCCATCGCGAATATGTTTTTAAGTCGGACAGGTTATTGTGTCTCTAACTTTAATCTGAGTTAAGGAAATTATATAATAACAATTAAATTATGGCTTCTATACAAAATAACCTAATTTGATGTGAATGGGTATTGTGTGTACTAAGTGTTAGTGCTATAGTTACCAAGTCTGCTATTTTGGGGGGATAAAAGGATAAATCTTTTTTAAATAATTATAGAAAATATTGTTTAACAACAAATTATTGAATTTATAAAGCATTTAGATGAATGTTACATTTTATGGTAAGCAAAAAAGTTAATGAAAACTATATGCATGGCATATGACATTTATCAAAGAAAAAAAGAAAAAAAATTAAAAGGTGATGCACATGTGATGTTGGTCTCTAGTATTATAATTTTGATGGGATGTGGAAAGGTCTATATTCAAACTACCTGCGCTTTAGTTTTTAAATATTGGGTTGTTAAAATAGTACATGTATAAAGATAAAAAGATAATATATTAATGAAATTTGTAATTTTCTTGATGTAACTTACACTTGAATGGATGTATAATGGAAGTTTGAAAATTAAAACTTATTCCTTGATATATCCTAAATAAACTATATTTATTTTTATACCCAAACTAAAGTATATTCCTCAATATAGCCACAAAATATAAAATTTAAGCCCATTACACACTAAACATCCTGTCCGTCCATGGACAGTGATGTCTGTGAGCTTTGTGAAGTGCCAATTCACACCCCTCACGTGCGTCTGCGCACATGGCAAGTTACCCGCCGCCAGTTCCCTCTATTTAGTGCTTTCTGGTTGAATATGTCTTATCAACTGTCTAGGTGTGACCGTGGGAATTGTTATTGTTTACTTACTATCTTTTCTAAGCTTTATTGCGATTTCGTGACATATTTTGTATTTTAAACAAATTCCCTGAAGACTTCACAGCTGCTATCCCACAACAGAGTATCTTCATGAACTTCAATGATAAGATCCATGAGGGTGACTTTAATAATAATATAAAAACAATAATTAAATCACAGCAAAAAACGTAGAGACCCACACAAAACCAAGAACCTTAAACACGTGGGGCGAATCAAACCAATGCGTATGTGCACACAGAAACGTCCAGCCAGGTGTTTCCAAAAGATCGCCACCCAAGTGATATGCGCATCCAATGCTGTGGGCGACAATGTGTCGGCCCCCGTTTTCACCGGTGTCGATGTTAAGGGTTCGCGCACCAGACTTGGGGCACGGCACAAGTCGTTATGAAGGGGTTGTACGAAGAAGTCACTCGGGATGTTGTCACACAAGTATTTATTCAGGACTCTAATTCTACTCCTTGGTTGTTTCAGTTACACAACTGTATATAAAAAGAAACTCCATCTCCATTCCCGCAAGTTACAACTTCGCAGTCACTCCAAACTGCTCTCAACGGGTCTAGAACCGAAGAGCCAACGGCTCGTGAGCAATCGGCCCTCATGGGCGTGAATCCTAAACCAGAGTGGCTGGACAAGACACTCAACCCGACGAGCCAGGCGCGGCGAGGCCGCGTGGAGCCAACCACGCACGGCAAGAAGGGGGAGGGGGAACGGGCAAACCGCGCGGTCCCAAAAGTAAGGGACGAGAACTTGGCACAGAGTCCCCCCCTTAAACTTAGGGGCAGGGCGGGAGGAGATGAGGTGTCCAAAGTAAAGGTATTATAACCCAAAAATACGAACCAACCAAGGAAACACCCACAGGACAGTATCACATGTGATGAAATAATACCAAACAAGACACCTGGGACTTATTAATTATGAGAGAAATAGATTCTAATTCAAAATTAATGACATTCAGAGTTCAGCACGCGCGTGCTGAAGATTAACTACCTATCCTAAAATTACAATAGCAGAATTGATTACATCAAATATATACATATATGTGTATATATATCTTAAAGAACAATGTCCAAAGAATATTCCACGAAAGACTTAAGGTATAAATAACATGATTATAAGAACAAACGGATTAAACAATATACACAATCACTATGCGTACAAAAAAAAAATGGCAATTGATCAAAAAAGCATTCTCGATGGCAAAAAATTACATAAAGATCCAATTGCTACCGCCCCCCCCCCTTTAATATCTATAAGGTGAGGGAGACGTAAATCAGGCAAGAGTGTTACCTGGTTGAACATAATACATTTTATTGTAACAAAAACAACAATAGAATAATACAAATTTTAAACTGTGCGTGAAGCGCACCTCTCCATCCAACAATGGAGTCAACTAGATCACAATGTAAACAAACTCGTAACCTCCTCAAGACGGTTACCAAACAACATTAAATGAAACCTATCAACAAAGTACATTCCGGGATCTCAATATTATGGTCTTTAGTTCCTTGGTTGCTTCACTTACTAGAATAGTTCCCATAATAAGAGGGTAGTACTAACTGCAACTCCCGCGCAACAGTTATCCAGCCTAGTATACACATTAAGTTCTCTAAAGACGCTCATAACAAACGTGACGTCATTGTAACCCTGCAAGTCCCCAATGTAACAGTAAACTAAGTAACACATTAACTCTCGGTATTTGACTCGATAAACAAAGTCGAGTTCAAATACTGCAAGACTCATGAAGTGAACACAAGCCGGGTTTCGAACCCGGGTCCACAGACAATCTCTGGGCGCTCTGGTCATAAACCACTATTTACAAAAATATAAATTACAAGAAAGATTGGGTTCAGACCCCAAATTTAGGCGGCGACGAAAGCGACGGTCTCACTACATGCTGCGATAAGCGCATAGCATTTGCAAGTTTCAATATAGAATAAATTAGTTATAAATTACAAGTGATAATTTTGACAGAGTTCCCCCCATGACGCCGAAATAGTAATTTTGATACGTAAAATAATATTTCCCAAGACCTAGGTCACCGTCCTCACCTCTTATCCACAAGCCGGTGGGGTAGTAAGTGATGACATGATCCCGGCATGGTCAATATATATACAAACATAATTCTCAGAGAGGGGGGAAGACCGAAGGAATAGGAAGGCTGTAGAACATCACAATCTAAGAAGAGAGGAGGTTCCAGAACGATATAGAAACGCCTCGACGCTACGCGTGGCCGGACGCGGAACTCTTCTTTCTTTTTTCTTCGAGCTGGCTGGACACGTGTTCGAGCTTCGCTGTAGGTGGCAATTGTTTAGCCCAACAATAAAGTCACTTGCCCCAAGTACCTGGAGAGTTCGAGTGTATGTGAGACCTGGCCATTTTTAACTATCTCATTCTTTGTCTTTTATTCAATAAAAAATGTATTTATTTCTTGTACACACCTATTATATATGTAATGGATGTTCAAATTCTTCACAATTGTGAGAATATCCGCTTCAGTGGCCGCATAGTCTAACGCACTACTCTCGTGTTGGATTAAGACAGCCAAAGAGGGAGAGATTGAGATTCAATCCTGGTGGTTTTTCCTGAATGGTTTTCCACTTTCCCTACCTTGATGGTTAAGGGCCTATTATAATAGAGGTTAAACTTAACAACCAGGCCCCAGACCAGTAATTTAAAACTAAACTGAATGTTTGACTGTCATAATGAATGTATTATAAAATATGCTAATTATTAGTTACTATTTGTATCTTCTACTATTCCATTATATTTATAGTTCTTCCTATGTTCATAAAGATTCCAGGATTCAGATTCCCTATTCTGGATTTAAAGATAAATTAGAGATTCGGATTAGTAAAATAGTGTATACGACCCAAATATAAAAAATTGGCCTTTGTTAAAATTTAATTTCTAGTGTCAAATTGATATAGATGAGTTTTATTTATTCAAGCCAGTTACATTTGTGAGATTAGTGACAAAAATTACACTAAAAATGTACTAACTACTGTATAAATTCAGTAATATATTTTTATAAAGTATATTAAGTAGCTACATTGTTATAAATAGAGGTGGCAACTACCAATTATCTTTAAAAAAGTAACCATTTAAAAACTAAACATAGTAAAAATGTTCATCATCACCAGCATCATCAAGTGTTTCCCGCCTGTGGCCGGGTCAGTTTAAAAAATGCTTCCATCTATCTTTATTCTTCCACCACTCTTCCTCATTAATATCTTCCATTCTTATTCTCTCTCTTGAATACTTTATGTTATCTGCTCCTCCCATCTCTTTCTTGACCTCCCTTGCGGTCTTTTTCCTATATAATTTATTTTCAACATTTCCTTCAGATTCCTCTCTTTTTCCATAATCATTAAATGTTCTTCTTGTAATTAGCAAATACTATAAAATCAACTAAATTAGGATGTATACTCAGCATACTTACCTTAGTGATACTGGAATATAAATTGTTTAGATAAAACACTAAAAAAACACATCACATATTTAAGGAGAAACTTTCAATGTCACAGATAGCGTCTTCAGATCTTTCAAGTTTTTAATGTGTTACATCACCAAGGTGCGCAAATCCTCGAACAAAGAAATATGCAACCCTCCACAACGAAGGATATGGAAACTGGACCTTCCTACCAGCATACTTGTTATTTTTTTAATGTCAATAATAATATATTATATAATACACCTTTTAGTTGTTCTATCTATCTAATCCAAGTGTTACTATCTATACAAATAACTGAAAAACTATCAACCTTACAGTCCAACTAAGAACATTAGTCTACTCTCTTAATCTGAAGAAGCCGTCTGTGATAGTGAAGGCTTAAAATTGTGTTTTTAGTGTTTTATCTAAACAATTTCTACTCCAGTATCACCAAGGTAATTGTGCTGCATATCCCTCCTAATTAAAACAATTATTCAGCATAGTGTTCTACTCCAAATAAACAAATACTTTTTTTTTAATTTACTTCAGCTTTATTTAAGTTTAAAAATATAGTTTTGTAAACTGTTATTATTGTATACTTAAAGTGTGAATTTTAAGAATAAATGTTTAATAATATTTGTTAGGGTATTTTGTGAACCATCATCAACTGTTTCCAGCCTCTGGCCAGGTCAGTTCAGTAAAATGCCTCCATTCTCCATCTTCCTCTATCCTTCCACCATTCCACCTTATTTAATCTTACATTCTTCTCCCCTCCCTTTGTTAAAACCGTCTCTGTTTTACACACTAATGCCATTGTAGATATAAAACCTTTTTAGTCTTTTCATCTAAATGTATTCATAATGTTTTAATACTTAATACAATGAAATAAATTAATTGCAGTAGTTATACATAAATATATTGGAAGAGTTTTTAAAGAATAAATGCATCATTGAAAAGAAAATTTGAATTTCTATTGCAACAAAGCATAATTCTTTGTATTAATTTTACAGCAAAAGTTTGGATTTCAAAATTTCGTAAACCATTTTCTGCCGAAAATATGGCATGTCTTTTTGAGAGAAAGATAGTTCTGCTTTTCGAGACAAGTACTCTGCATAGATACATGTGAACACACCACAGTCTGATCCGTTCTGTTGCTGCGGATTACCCTAAAACAAAGCAGATGAGATACTTTTACCAAAGAACAAACCAGTAAATTACACCACAAAAATATAGCCCACCATCAATGAATAGCGATTTTAACTCTATAAGGAGAACCTCTTTTTTTATTTATGAGGCAATTGTATTGTATTTGTAAGATGGTATAGGAAAAGTGGATAGAAACATATAAAAGGGCTGAAAAATATGGTTTTTACAATAAAAAGAACACAGTTAGAACTTTACAATGCCACCATTTGACAAAGAGGCAATCATTACCTCTTCGTCCAATGGCAGTGATATAAAGTGTGAACTGTGTTCTTATTTTAATTGTAAAAGCCATATTGTGTTCATCCCTTTTATATGTTTGTATCCACCTTTCCTGTACCTTCTTCCAAATAGTGATTTTGATATAATTAAAATGATTTTATGAGTTAATTTACTAAAAATAATGGCTAAATAAAAAAAATTAAAGTGAATTAACTGGAAGCTAAGTTGATTTTGCCATAAATCACGTTACGATACACAGGTAGGGGAACACAATATGGCTTTTACAATTAAAAGAAGAACACAGTTCACACTTTACAATGCCGCCATTAGACAATGAGGCAACCATTACCTCTTTGTCCAATGGCAATGATGTAAAGTGTGAACTGTGTTCTTCTTTTCATTGTAAAAGACATTTTGTTCGTCCCTTTTATATATTTCTATCCACCTTTCCTATACCTTCTTCCAAATATAATACAATTACCTCATAACAAGAGGTTTTCCTTATAGAGATATGTTACGATACACAGGTAATTTAACCACCACCACTTGATCATTATATAGGCTAAGCAAGAATATTTTTAAAATTGGAAGTTGTTAAACATTTACCCCTTCAAAACTTCTATATGGTTCAAAGATTAAAATTAGCTATCTCTTATATATTTTGCTAGATTATATCTACCTGTGCATTAACCAAGGTCCAGCCTGTTGCATCAAATGGACGTTTTTTTTTGTCCATACTTTCCTCCTTTAAGTAATTCAACAAAGCCTGTAAAAAACATACTTTTATATTATTTAAATTAAATTAAATTATTATTTTTAAACTTTACAAGATAATCATGCATAGTATAAAGTAGTTCTAAACCAATAAAACCGATTTCAAGTTGCTAAAAAAAACTATATTGTTTAAGGATTTATATTTTTCCACTCAATCATATTTTGTTCTACTCCCTATAATTATTAACGTTAAAAATAAAATTTTAAACATAATAAGCTTTATAAACAATAATATTACTATAAAGGAAACATTAGTTTCCATTTTGAACTATTGTAAACATGAAATACTGAAAATATATAGGAAAGAAAGAGAGAAAAGAAGGATAAGCAAAATGTGGTTCTTAAAATATGTCTGCGAAGTTTCCGACTAACCACCACATGTAAAGGCTTCAAATATCTACCTTGTCAAATTAGAAAAACTATACAAGGCTTAAGTGAGTTAAGGTATTACTTGCAAGCTATAGTTCATGTACTTACATTGAGACAACGATTGTTGGGAGCACCCATACTGTCATAGTAAGTGATATTCTTCGTTTTCATATTCATCACTGCAAGACACCAATGCACATTCATGTGGATTGGAGCTATCACTAAGTCTTGGGAAAAAATGTCTACCTGTAAAGAAAACATAATAATTAGCAAGGCCTGGACTTTATTGAGATAAAAATGATCATAAAATGACCTAAGAATTACTTTTAAAAAAAGTTCAAGTTTATAAAAACTTACCTTGAGATTTAAACAAAAACTCTTGACGAATGCAAACGACTAAATCAAATACACACTTTACAAATGGAAATTTAAAAATGCACATGCAATCAAAAGTCTTTAACAACTTAACTCTTGAATTTTGCTAAATATAACATTACATTTATTTTGTATATTAAAATTAGTAATAGTTGTTGGTATAGAAAATATAAAGTGCCTGATACCCGACTGTTTTGTCTAATTAGTTATACGTAGTATAATCAATTCAGGGATTCTGACCACTTTGTAATCACTGTCGAGTTTTAAATGGTTTTGATTACGAGTTGTTGATATTTTTTAAAATAAAGTATTGAAGCAATTGGAAAAGTAAAACAATACAATCCAGATGATAAAATGTAAATGAACATTCCGCAAGAGTCGAATATATTTCCTGTTCAAATCTCAGTAATCAACATACCGTAAGAATTAGATGTATTTCTTGATATATTATATATTCACATCCAATGCCCATTTATTGTGTTTGTCCTTTATGTTAGTCGTTGCTTTACATGTTCCTATCTAAGTCTTATCATTCTTTACCAATCTCCTTTCTCTCCCTTTTACTTTTTGGTTTCCTCTTTTAGTAAGTTGTGTTGCGTGTTTCACACTCCATCCTGACAAATTCCAATAGGATGAAACCTATGTCAAGGGAATAGGCGGAAACTATCAATTTTCTTCAAGAGGCAGCTATTAGCAGTGGTAGCAACTTAAAGTGTAAACACTGTTCTTTTTTCATTGTAAACGCCATATTGTGTTTGTTCCCTTTTATATGTTTTCCATCCTTTTTTCTTGTACTTTCTTACAAATATAATGTTTGCAATATAAAATTTTGTGAATTATATTTAACACTTATATTTATATAGTTACGTAACATATAGTTATTTTTTCTCAACATCAAACATTTTGACTTTGATTCGGCTTTGGGAATATTTCATACTATTTGATTCAACTTCGTTTCAAATTGAAAAAGTGCACTTGGCACACCCCTTGTAAATAAGAAAAAATGAAACGCTTTCTCTGAGTCAGAGTACACTCCTAGCACCATGATAAATCCTGTTGGTTCTTGATTTTAAAAAAAAAATTGGTCAAGTATTGAATGAGAATGAAATGATTTGTATAATTGGTGTAAAAAAAATGTTATTACTTTTCTGGTCCAACGTTTGAGTGTTGCATAGCCTGAGGTAATTAGCTTGGGATAGAAAAATGTGTTCATCGCGTAGACGTTAGGGTAGTTGTCCATTTTACCCCTTTCAATAATTAAATTCATATAGAAGTTGATTATCTGAAATAACACCAAACAACAAATATTAGTAACAAGTTGGTTAGGAAAATAAATTTAAGTCTGAACAAAAACCAAACCCGCTTTGGTACTGCATGGTTTAACCCTCTACTCTTGTGTTAGACTAGACTGCCGAAGACAGAGAGAATGAGGTTTGATCCCAGTCAGGTGTACTGAGGTTGGTTTATCCTAAATGGTTTTCCAAATCTCTTGCCACACAAATGTGGGTGGACTTCCTTCAATTAAATCTTCCTAATCATTAGCACATTAGTTTAATTAATGCATAGGCAGAGAACCCAAATGGGTAGTAGGACGCGGTGCTAAAAAAAGGGACAAAATACATACAATAATTGGAATAAGTAAAAAAGAAAAATGAACTGGACTGTCAAATTTGATCTTTTATTACTTAATGGCATAAAAATAATGTAAGATCAATCAGTTAAATAGCAGCTTCTTAGCTGTCTCACAATGTAAAACTATTTAACTAAAAGTTTTAATCATTGTGTTGTTATTTTCAAATTAAGGGCTAATCTGTCAAGTGCATTCTGTGGTGACGTTGACAATCAAACTTGGGTCTTTATATAAAGCATTGTTTTGAATATATTAGGGATGGGAGCCTCGAATCCTTGAGCCCACAAATACCTAAAGATATTCGAGTTTTGAGGAGTCAAGACTCAAATCCTTTAAAAAATATACTTGTTTAAATTGTTCAATTGAAATTTGTTTCGGAGCTCTAATACCACTTATTGGTGGTTCAGAGCCCACATATTTATAAGACAAACTCAACAAGCAGGTCTCAGACCATTAGTTTTAACACTTAACTGAATGTATGAATGTTATAATGAATGGATTATAATTTATAATGATGTATTCTATTATATTTTTATTTCCTATGAAGTTCATAATTTGTCCAAGATTCAGATTCAAGATTCGAAAGTTAAATAAAGATTTATATTAGTTAAATAGTGAATTCAACCCAACTCTATAATATATGATTATGCAATACCGCAAGTATTTGCAGATTTTTTTAAGAAACCATAGTTTCTATATTAACTGATTAAATTCCCGGTATTTTAATATAATAATGCCATTTGTATCTACGTTTGGTGTTGGCTTCCCCATTTTAAGTTGTATTGTTGTATAGTGCTAATATGTACTCTTTTACTAAGTTTTATCTTGTATCAAAAAAGAATCACACTTAGTGTGTAATGTCACATTTCTCAAGTAGTAAGTCATTTCTAAAATTAATGAAAAGTTTTGTTGGACCTATGTTTATTAGGGGCGCCACAAAGCTTCGACCTAGGTTCAGAAAAACATTTTTGGTTTAAAATTCACTCTGAAAAAAATTCCAGCTTTGACCGTTAGGCTATAAAGTTTTACCAGTAAGATTTATTGATAGAAAACATACTCAATTTATGTTCAATTAGTGGGAATTTAAAACTGCTAGGTATATAACAATATAATACTCACATAAAAAAATATGAGTGGGTAATTGATTTGCATATTGTGATAGTATGTTGATTTATCAGAGTAGAATAAAATATTACAAACAAT
Organism: Timema poppense; assembly: GCA_902141375.1. Lineage (NCBI taxonomy): Eukaryota > Metazoa > Arthropoda > Insecta > Phasmatodea > Timematidae > Timema > Timema poppense. The sequence continues at coordinate 20,085 of CABFOV010007909.1, forward strand.
TGTGCAATGAAACATTTTCTCAATAGTAAATCAACTAAAACGAACAATCCTAACTTCAATTCAGCTTCAAGACATTTTATATGTTCGACTTGAGTTTGCTCTGAATTGAAAAAAAAAAATAGACTTCGCACAAACCTAAATTCAACTTAATTTTTTTAAACACTCCTGAAGAACATACAGGACAGTTACCTCATCATTGAGCCAATTGAGGCCTGCCAATGTGTGCATATCATGTCTCTTAATCTCCAAACCAAACGATCGTACCAGCACCTCAGTTGAAGGTCTTGGCATTAATGCATTTTCTATTTCTCTCTGAAAATACACCATAATAATACGTAATTCAATGATAAAATGTCAAAACTAAACAATTCAAAAGTAGCCAAAGCATAAAACAATATAAGTTACCACATTCATATGATTCATTTAACCAAAGATTATTCATTAATATAGCAATATTATCAACCTGCATAGCCGAGGTTAGCTCTGGAAGCTTTTCTTCCACAATTTCTGGGACTTCTGCACCACTCAGTGAGGCATACTTTCCCAGCCGCTCGGCAAGAGTGTCTTCTACCAAATGTTGACTTGCACTTGAGAAAGTGCTGAGACTTGTCTCGTGACTCTTGATGGCCGCATCTTGATCCTTTCGTAGTCTGTCCCATTTGTTGAGGCTGCCAATTAAGAAGTTGTTAACTATTTCATAAAGAGTAAACTGTCATTAGATAAAAGATACTAGCTGTAGAAAATGAAGCACAAATGAAAGTAAAAAGTAGGGGTGTACCAATGTGGATACCGATGAATCGTTATCGGGCAATTGTTAGTGCATCAGCAATTAATTGTGATCGGTGATTATTATGTCAATTAATCGTTGTTTTTTTAAGTAGAATTTAAATCAAAGTTTTCTAGCTGGAGTTTAGTGATCAAAATTACAAAAACCACATATACACACTTCATCTGGGTTGCAGACTATGCAAAGATTACCAGGTAAAGAAATATATGTTCATACTGTTGATAAAACTAACAATCTAGGTCAAACTTTTGCCGACTATGCATAAAATATCTTTTTGCACATAACTAAAATCTTTTGTATTAATTTAATTAATTGTTATCATTCTATTAAGCAAATTTCCCAATAGTTATTAATATGTATTTGATATTTGAGATTAATCGGCATAAATATTCATAACATGAATGGTTATTTTAAACAATCAACAACCGGTTTTACTGAATAAGTACACCTCTAGTAAAAAGCACTAACACCCATGTTCAAATACTTCAATATTTCACAAGCTCCGGTGAGGACATGGTCTAACTTGCTACTCTTGCAGTAGACTAAACTGCCAATGAAGAGGAGATCGAGGTTAAAATCTTAATCAAGTGTACTGAGGGTGGTTTGTCCAAAATGGTTTTCCCCTTTCCCTCCACACAAATGTGGGTACACTACCTCTAAATATATCCTTTCTAATCCTTAAAATCATTAGCGTTATTAGTACATAAGAAAATAACCCGAACAGGAGTAAGACGTGTTGCTAAGAATAAATAGTAGCTCAATATTTTGATACCATATGGTATTAAGGTATATGACTGTTTTTAAATATGTGTTAGTGTTTTTTACTTGTATCTGTGCTTTGTTTGATACAATTTTATCATTTTTATAATGTGACATATTATGCATTAATGCAATTTAAAAGAAATAAGAGACTATAAAATTGATTAAATCAAACCACAGAAACTTTTCAGAAATCAAACCCCAGCCCATAAGAGAGGTTATTTTTGAGTTCACTCACTATATGTATCTTTTAAGATGAGGACTGTCATTTACTATTGTCCTCTGTTATTAACTAGTTTTGAAATACTTTATTGTTTCTTGAGTAAAATATAATTGTGTACACTTAATACTTCACGTAAATGTACACATCCAAACAAAATTTATTTAAGGGAAGGAAAGAGCCATTTAATGCATCGTGGCACGATAAGAAAAGGACAAATTTGTTGATGTTCCAATGTTATGTGACATTAATTGGTAGTTAGTATGCCCCTGATAGTTAACAAACGTAACCTGTGTTACTCCCTTTGTAACCTCTTAAGAAAGTGGATCGCCACTTCCCATGGTTGGAGGTAAATTATTTGTTCTCGACAGAAAGATAAATATGTGCCACTATTCAATTATTATTTTTAGTGCCGCATCTCACCATTAGTTTGTGTTACACACTTATGTATCAATTACTCTGATGGTTTTCGGGATGAAGAAGGTTATATATATTTATAGGAAAAATGTACTCCCATTTGTGTGGAGGGAGAGTGGAAAACCGTTTCAGAGAGAAAAAAAAAAGAACGAGGATGCCTGACCGAGATTCAAACCTCAATCTTCCTATTATCGGTAGTCTAGCCTACTGCGAGAATAACACTTTAGAACGTGCTGCCACTAAAGCAGGTCTTTATAAAGGTTAAGGTATCGATACAAAATTGGGTTTTGACTTTTGGGTTACAAATCAGTTTAAGTTCTTACATAAACGACTAATAAGAATAATGTTGCTTTATAGTAGAGATGGGTTGAATCTTATATTTATTGAATTCGAATTTTAGTTTGAATCCTCGTATCTTTAAAATTGTACACTTTTAGTAAAAGTAAAAATTTAATTTAAAATAAGTTGTTTAAGGCTTGGAGCCATTGACAAACTATATTATGTTTGTCATATCTAATCTATTACATCATAAGCAACAAACAAAAGACTTTTTATATAAATTAAATTTACAATTTTGAATCAAATCCGAATCTTGGCTAACTCAAGTCGAATCAAATCCCATACTTTAAAAATATTTCAAATCGAATCTGAATTGAATCTTTTAACTAAAATAATTTGTGAGTTGAATCTGAAACAAACCTCACCCTAAATTTATTTTATTGAATCTAATCATAGTCGAATCTCATACTTAAAAAAAATTGGATTGAATATTTTCTTTTATAAATGGGTTCAAATTCCAATCGAATAGTTTATTTTAGGCCTACTATGTTTCAAATAAAATCTGTGTTGAGTATTTTACTATTCTAAATTTTCAAATCTAATCCCATAATAGGATATTTTTAAAAAGTTGATAATTATTTTCGACACATTTTAGATTTATTTAAAAAAAAATCAATTGGACTAATCTCAAAAGGTAAAACATCAAATAAAGATAACACCACTTATTCAATAACAGTGCAAAGGTTGTTAATATTTAGTGGCTTCTTTATTTTTTTTTAATAAAATATATTCTGTGTCACAAACAAATGTCAACCCATGCGATTCCTTTAAAGCCTGTAATTCAGCTGAGCTGAACTCTACTAGCCAAATTGTTTATGTGATTGTTTATGTGATTGTTTAAGCAAGCGTGGATTATAGATTCAAATTTGGATCTAAGCCCATCAAATCTGAACTTGGATTTATTTAAATTCAAAATTATTAAGGTCCACACAAGCTTAATATTTGAGATACTTTATTGAGATTTTGATGAATATTAAATCTCTTGAATACAATAAAATTCAATGATTCGATTCTAGCATCCCAGCTCTACTTTATGGCTATATGTTGATAATATGTGAACACATAATATTAAAATACAACTTTTTATAGCACCTGATCATTAAAGAAACAAAAATATTATTGATCCATGCAATTAAGAGTGAACCTTTTTTTTAGCACCACATCTTACTACCCGTTAGGTTTATATGCTTGGTGAACATTTCCTTATCAGGATTTAAAACACGTCTGGTCTTTTTACTTACAGCTCAGAAGTCCAATCCTTGTATACAATGTTATGCATCTTGAGCATCTTATCCAGTGTGTTGATAGGAGTAACACCAGCTTCACCATCCTTCGTAGGAGCTGAAGAATAACATAATATTAAAATGACAATAATAAATATTTAATAAAATCACTGAAATTGTTTGAATCTTTACAAAATATTAACTCAGTTCACTTATGTAGAGATTCATCAACCTTGAAAATCTAGTGTAACACAAAACATATACAAATTCTTTTTAAAAATTTCACCAAAAGAGGGCAAATTTCTTCATTTTTCATAGCTTTCACAACTAAAAAACCCTGGCCCAAATCATCCAGCTGTCTATGAAGTACAGTCTATACAGTGAAACAATCAAAATGGTATGCAGTTAAAAGGAACGTGCAGAGTTCACTTTTTAAATTTGAGGCAAAGTCATCTAGAATAATATGAAACATTCCCAAAGCTGAATCAAATATTTGATATTTAAAATTAGTTGAGCTTTTAGGGGGGGAGTCACATTGCTAAAGAACTTGAAGCATTAAATATAATTTACAAGATTCTATATTACAAATATAATAATTTATTGGTGAAATCTATCTAAGTTATTCTTCTTCATCATAATCATTATCATCATGAACAGCTTCTAGCCAATGACCGAGTCTGTTTGGAACATAAGCCTCTCCAACCTATCTTCTCCCCCCACCACCTTTCTTCCTCCACAATGACCCAGACTTCTCCTCTCTCCTCCACTCTCCTCTTCACTCCCTTCATCCCCCTGTCCCTTGGTCTGACCTCATTAAAATATTCAGAATCTCCTTTATTCTCCTAACATGGTCATATCACCTTAGTCGTGCCTTCTCTATCCTGCACTGGCTCAACTATCCCTCTCACTCCTGTAGGTACTTCTCAAAAATATTTCACAGGCTTTATTCTGCTCCTTTATCACTCACGTTTCCGCTGCTTATGTCAATATTGGTACATACTACATCTTGTAGATCACTCCTTTACACTTCCTCGGCACATCCCTGCTCCAAATTATACTTCTCGCACTTGTGAAATAAGCTTCTGCTTGCCTCCCTCTCTTACTGATTTCTCTTCTGTTTCTTCCACTTTCCTCTAACACGCGCATTAGGTATTAAAAGCTTTCCACTATCTTCAACTGCTCTTCTCCTACTGTCAAACTGTCATGCACCTGTTTCTCTTCATTGTCATGATCAACATCTCACTCTTACTAGTACAGCATGTAATGTAATTATTTTAGATTTTTGTCATGTGAACATTAATGTTTGAAGTAAATAATAGCACAAAATTAAATAGATTAAGATAAAAGGGATATTTTTATTTTTAATATTTTAATGGCAAATATTCTTGGTTGTCAAACCCAGATTTGTACTTTAAAATCGAAACCCGCCCCGCTGGCGTAGTTGGCTAACGCACTTGTCGTGTTGAGCTCGAATACTGAGGACAAGGAGATCGAGATTCGAATCTCGGTCGGATGAACTGGGGGTGGTTTTTCCTAAATGGTTTTCCACTCTCCCTCCACGCAAATGCGGGTCCACTTCCTCTAATTCAACCTTCCCAATTCCTAATCCATTAGAGTAATTAGTGGTTATTATTATTTTAAAATCGAAATAGAAGCTGACAAATATTCAAAGTTTTTGAAGCTCTGCACACCTCTGGTGTATAACATGTATATCTTTGGATTGAAACTATGCTTGTGAAAGCTTGAAGAAACTGTTCATGTGTATCTCTATGACAACACTCATGTGTTTTTAAATTAAATAAATACCGCATAGGGTTATCCTCAATCAAAGAGTGGCTAGTTAAGCAGTCATGTGGCCACCTGGTGACATCACACGCCCTGTTGAACCAGCCCCACAAAAACACCTGACTGAGAAAACCTTATATCATAACAACCATGCGGGGACTCAACTCCTCTACTCCCAGAAGTTATTTTGAAAGCTTCTAGTTTGGAAACATTTTACTACCGGTTAGGTTTACATGCTTGATGAATTTGACACCCATCTGGTCTTTTCACTTACAGCTCAGAAGTACAATCTTATGCATCTTGAGCATTTTTTTCCTATGTAGAGATAGGAGTAAAACCAGCAAAACATTTTTTAGGTTAGGTTAGGTTAGGTTAGGTTAGGTTAGGTTAGGTTAGGTTAGGTTAGGTTAGGTTAGGTTAGGTTAGGTTAGGT
>CABFOV010007910.1:0-18090 GCA_902141375.1 Timema poppense
GGATATGACCTTAGACAAATATTACGTAAGCAAGCGAGGGGAGTTCAAAAATTACTATGTAAGCAAGAGAGGGGGTCAATTGCTAGCTTTTGTTTGCTTAAAAGGGGAGGAAGGTGTCCAAAATTTTCCAAAAATGTGCTTACTTAATACCTGAACCCCCCCTAATCTGTATCAGTAAATTCAAATAAATGAGTGTCCTGTTTATAAATTTTAAAATCAGTCAGTAATTATAAGTACAATATAGTACGTATTATTCTAAGGTTCTGATAATGGATAGGATTGTTGGAAAGTGTAGTCAGGAAGGTTTTGGTTACGTCACCAGCCTCATAGTGTCTTGAACTGGTAACGTAGTCTAAATCACATCTCCGCCAGTTTTTCTTTCCCATTAATAAATAGGGCTACTTTTTATTTTGATATCCAAACCGATGAGCCAGAGCAGTTGCTGTTCTTGCAGGCCTTGCTTACTTGATAAAACATTTGTTTCGCCATATTAACTAACGGTACACTATCACTCTTGAAGCCGATACACGATTAAAAAGGGGGTGGGGGTGGAAAGAAAATGGGCCGTTCACCCTGCAAGGTAACTCGTCTGCCTTCTCTAATGACACCTCCCATATTTCACCCCATTATTAGCCCCTAAACAGCACTGTCCACCATTTATATTTTTCATTTTTATCGTTTTCTATTCTAGATAGATAGATGGTTCCACGGACTTTTTTAATATATGTTATAGCAGGAATATGGCGTCTTGCTTTTTCCAGGAATAAATAAAATAACCTAGGCTGTACACAGTTAAAAAAAGGATTACAAAAAAACTTATTTAAGATTCAAAAAGTAATTTTAAAATAACGTAAGACTATTTTTAGAATTATTTCTGAATTATGGTCTTTGCTTTATAGTTCTATCTTTAAAACTCGCTGAATAAAAAGGGAAAACATTAACATGGGAAATCCTGTCTTGTTTTGTTGTGACGTCACAGGTAGGAAACGTCGGTAAAGTCTTTATTGAAGTTCTACAGTAGGTTTACTAAAACATTACTTGATTATCTTTCAATAATGATCATTTCAATTGAAATACTTTAACAAGCTCGACAAAGGTGCGGGTATTTCGATCCTGTCGCAAACTGTCTATACCTGCTTTAATATATCGGACGTATTATAAATAACCCATTTGTATATCACCAGGATATTAGTAACAAGAGAACAGTAGAAATTAGGAAGGTGTACATGAGAAAATGTACCCAAAGTTGCTTGGGAGGATAGGGAAAAATCATTAATAAATAAACTTTCTTAGTACACTCATTCAGGATTCAAACACTAACCTCAACAAATCAGGATAGATGAGCTTCACATACACACTGATGAGAGACGATCCGATGATAGTAAAAGTTAATAATAATAATAACGTTGATTCAAGGATCCAATTAGAGTGGAGATGTCGACATTACCGATGTGTTTATAATATTTGAGACAGTGACTGACTGATAGTTACAAATGTCAACATACACCATAGCACGTGACTGGTAGTATACGCCGCCCCTGTACCAACAAGATTAGGCATTCCGTCAGACAGGCAGGAGTCGCAGAGCAGCATTTGGTCCCTGGCCAGGAGAAAGCAAAACGGGGACAGCACGTTTATATCGTAGAACTTTATTTCAAGTTGGCAGGGGCTCACGGAGCATGCAAATTGAGACAAATAGCGTCGTTTGCCTGAGACCCCCTCTGTAAGGAAGGGAAGTGGGAGGGAGAATAACAACAAAACGAAGGGAAGTAGTGCGAGGGAGAAGAACAACAAAAGGAAGGAGAAGTAGTGCGAGGGAGAAGAACAACAAAAGGAAGGGAAGTAGTGCAGGGGAAGTAGAATTTTTGCAGTGCGTTCGTTGACAAACTTGAATCAAAATCAGATTGTCTACTGAATATAGTTGTTTTTTTTCCATTGGTAGATTTAAACATTATTGTATTTTACTATTTAATAAAATGGGTTGAGATTGGATTAGATGTGATTAACCTAGTAAATAACATGATAAAAGCTATCTCCTTGTTTGTAAGATTCGAACCATAAGCTCACAATATAGTACGAGCTTGACACATTACACTATGTGGCCACTGGTGCGGATGGTAATATTTCTGTGTTTTAGATGGTTATATGTTCCTTGTTGGTGTTAGAAGGCACACAGAGCAACAAGAAGCCGGTAGGCTCGGCCCAGCTCACAGGTCTGTTTAATTGCGTCCTATCATTTATTAGGTTTATTATTTGAACAAAGAAAGAAAGATTTAAGATAAAATAATGGAGAGAATGTGAGGCTCGCAATGTTGGCAGTGCTCCACACAAGATGTATAATATGAGAGTGTAAGACAGCAGAATGGAAAGCAAGTGAGGCTCGCAATGTTGGCAGTACTCCACACAAGATGTATAATATGAGAGGGTAAGACAGCAGAATTGAGGCTCGCAATGTTGGCAGCGCTCCACGAAGACACTGAGGCTGCAAAGAGAGGGGACAGGACTGCCAACATCACCGGATGAATGTTTCCTTTCGTTTCGCCCCTTGTTTGCCAAGAGTCGGGTATTAATTCCTGTTTGCCTTACACTTGAGATCTCTGGGTCTGAGTGCTGCCGGTTGTTGGGTGGTCGGGGGTAGTTTGGGGGTGGAGAGGGTCACGTGACTGGACTGGTGCGCCCCCTGGGGCACGGTTCCGAGTTACAGAGTCATTTCCACCTTGCCATTAACAAGTCAATCACACACACATTATTTTAGAAGTTGATTTATTTTATCTTTCATCTAAATCGATTGAACAAACTTAACGGATTAAAGGTTTTTGTTTATTTCTCTAATATATTTGTACGGTGCCGACAACTAGAATATTTTACCGTATAAAGGAACGGAATGAACATCACTGGGACTATATTTTAAATATCACTTCCAATTACTCAAGACGGGATTGAACCCTGACCTCACAGCTCAGGGATTCAAACCCCCCACTAGTGTTATCTGCTCCGAGCACAGGACACACAATTTATAAACCTAGCCGCTTTTATAAAACTAATCATTGTTGGTATTTTGGTCCATATTAAAATGATCGGTGAATTGTCTAATTTCCAATATGATTATTATTTACTAGCTTTTACCCGTCGCGGCCTCAAACCTCAATAACTGATAACATCTTTTAATTATAAACTTAACTGTTTTGGTCAAAGTCAAACTATATATTTTTTCAAATATCAATGCGTTTTTCTCAGTTCTAGTTGTAAATAATTTTGCCGTATTTTAATTTTCACTTTTAAATATTTCGTAATAAAAGAAATATATATTATTTAAGTTATCAATTAATATTTTTTATTTATTTTTACCTTCATAATTAGTGAAATAAATAAATAAATGAAATAATATTTTTTTTCGAACTACATATCTAAAATCACATAATATTTATTATTTATTATTATGAAACTACGTCACACTAATTATTTATTTTAATTACAAAATATTAAATCACAAATTCTTAAATAACATAATTTCAATCACATTATAATCATAATTCTATTATTATTTAAAATCAAAAGTTGGTAATAGTCCTATTTGTTATTCCAGGACATACTCTACCGACGTACAAAGTTTAATTATAATCCGTTCAGCAGTTTTGGCGCGATTGGGTAACAAACATCCAGACACGCAAACTCTCGCATTTATAATATTAGTAAGATTATATCATAACTGCTTGATTGTGCATTTTGAAGAAGGAAGGCCGGTTTAATTTGCTCGTTGCCGGATCCAGATGTTCTAGAATAGAGGGACTACTCGACTACTATTGATTGATTTACCGTTAATAAATTATTAACTAGTAAACACTGTCATTGGCCGTCAATAGGATACAACCACCAGACACATTTAGAGAAGTATTGATAAGATATAATAGTATTTAAATGGCGCGGCTGGACTACTCTCGAGTTAAGTTTTGGAAACGGTTAATGGAGAATCAATAATTAGAAAGTGGATCCAGAACAGAGGTTCATATATATATATATATATATATATATATATATTGAATAAGAAACTTCAACTGCTGGATTGGTCTTACTAGCCGTCCAGGCTGTTAGTAACATTACATAGTGGGGACCCATTCTAACCACTGGCCTGTCAGATTAGATGAGTCTGGGGTTCAAACCAAGTTCCAACCGAATCAAGTAAAGGCCAAAATATGGCGCACTTACCTCTGGTTTTATTTTTCTTACAAATCTTAAGTTAATAACAGAAAATCATTACCTAACTTAACACTAAAATGATCCCCTCTCTCTTAAACTTCAGCAAGTTATCAACTATTTATGTTTGTATAGAGCATCATTTTGAGTTCTGAGGAATCTGTCATTTTCCTTAGAATTACCTGTTGTGTGGGTTTTAAGTGCTCGATGTGTAACACAAATGAGTAAAGGCACTTATGCAACATATCATAACATTTTACACCATGCAAACCAATGTATTCAAACAGGACGGGACCATTTTGAAATATAAAGTAAACCCAATACTTCACAAAATTCAATTTTAGCCAAATTTTACAAAATTTGTAAACTATCTAATGTTTCCTTAATATAAAATTAGCTATGTCCATCAATACGGGATACAATTTAGGGAAGATCTAAAATTATATGAATTAAATTTTAACCAAACTTTGTTCAATCATAAAAAGATTGAACATAGATTTCATAATGTAGAGCATATTTAGTTCTTACAATAATTGATGGATTGATGAATCATTCAATAAGTTATGAGAAGATATAAAGAAGAATAGAACAACTCTCAAATTGTATTAAATACTAAACAAGCTTGGAAAATATACATGAAACATTATTAATTTTATATCACAAAGAATGGTGGTCAATAAACATTTAACCTAAGAGCTGGTGTAACAATACAACAAGCCATTTTAAAATTAAAACATATTACATTTAAAATTAATCAGGCTCATACACAATGGCAAAATAGTGTATATATATAATTCACTTAATATTTGTAATAATGATTAGATTTTTAGGCATATATTTCTACTACATAATTAATTGACTTATAAATAATAAGTTAATCTAGTGTTATAAATAATTTACAAATTGTAAATAAAGAATTAATTAGGAATTGAAAAGAATAATAAAAGTAAAATGTTGGAGTTAACAGATTGACGATTACTTTTTATTAAATCACGTTCTCCTTGTTTTGAGCAGGCAATATTTGACGAAGTTTAGACGTGGTTGGTTCTACATAGTCCTCAATTCTTTGATACATGTTTTATAACCATACATCTTTATTATATAAAATTAATAATGTTTTATGTATAACTTCCATTACAACTTTCTTTGACCCCTGTTCTAATTTTGTTTATCTTTTCATGACGATATTGAATGATTCATAAATAATATATTATCTCTCCTTAATACACACTAAAATATCTTTCAAAAATAATTGATGGGCTTCAAAAAGTTGTAGATAATACGTTGAGTTGCATTTTAAAAACCTTTACTCTTTTACTAAAGTCCCAAAAAGTTAAATTTGGATTAGGCCTTTACCCTAAGCGATGTTTATCAAATTTTGTAAACATCTTTTTATTTTTACAATACCAAGGTTAGGTAAAATTAACTTGTTTGAATTATCTGGTCAATACAAGAACTTAATTTTTGTGAAGTTTTATAATTGTTTTATTGTTAAATATAATTAATGTTATTTAAACAAACTTGGGATTTATCTTATTTGAAAATATTCAAAAACAACTAAAGTTAACTATAACTTTCCTTAACTAAATAAAAACTTTTCCTTCATAACATAGCTAACGAAACTGACCCCATCTCAGGGTAATTAAATCACTTTATCTTAATTCAACCAAGTCAAAACTGATTTAATCATTCTTAATTTAACCTATCATAACTGTCATAACTATCCTAAACTAGCTTATAGCTAAGTAAATAATAATTTGTCTTAATTTAATAACTTTAACCTAACTTAATATAAATTGGCCCTTATTTAGGACCTATATTTACCAAGCTATTTATCATTACTAAATATTGCTTAGCTTTAGCTCAAAATGCAGGCTGGTATTTGAATTAAGATACACAATGATTTCAAATTATGCACGACAATGGTAGAAATCTATACTGATCACCGATTCGTTTCTATATTCAAAATCGAGATTTTTTTTTCAACTGGATTTAGAATAAAACATTTTCTTATATAAACAAGCTAAATAATAATTAATATGTTAATAAAGTGAACATATCTGAGCTTCTGATAGAGACACGTGATATATTTAAACATTGTAACAATGAGTGAATTCTTTGATTTAGAATGTTACAGGCATGCTCAATTTTACTTTTGTTCACGTGGCTTGTATTTTACCTGTCCAAGTAGAGTTAGTTGAAACTTGGAGGGCCAACATGAAGAATTGTTCATATTTAATATATTTAAACTGGGCCTATTAAATTGTGGTTTTAATATAGGTTAAATTTTTACCATCTATTTTATATGAATAATATAAAATTGATGTTATTTTTAATTTGAAGGAAGGTATAAATAATTAACTCAAAAAACAATCGTGCAGTGTTATTACTTATATTTACAGTTTTACAAATAACACGAAAAAACACGTAGTGATAAATCAATTTTATAATTTGTGTGGGATGCGGTTTTACCACTAATCCAATTCTAGATCACTATAATAATTTTTATTAATTCAATATTAAACAACTTTACATTTCATAATCTCGTTTTTTAAGTTAGCGTTTTTAATGTTAAAAAAGTGACATAAAGATAAATAAATTTTCTTGTACAAATATATCTCACTGAAGTTACAAAATTAATATACATTCATAATAAATTAAAATATGTAATTGTTTTATAGTTTTATTAAATTTATACATATTTATTAGTAAACTATCGTGTATATGACGTTGATTATTATTAATTTACAATCATGTCTTGTCATGACACAGATCCTCATTATTTCGTCCACTACATTCTAAATGTTGGATTGTTTGTAGTTCATTTCAATCAATGACGTTGTAAAACATTCAAATAAAAAGTAATATATCTTTGTTGGTAACAATATTTCAAAATTTAACATAACAACACGTTATTAATCAACTTTGATGAAATACATGAATTGGTGCATTCAAACTGTCGAGTCCTGCCACACATGGACAGCGGATAGCTACAGAACGCTGGTGTAGTGCCATGTGGAGATAGCACACATTCAAACTCTCGAGTCCCTCCACATATGGACAGCGGATAGCTACAGAACGCTGGTGTAGTGCCATGTGGAGATAGCACACATTCAAGTTGGGAGATATTCTCTTTGACAAAGTAAACATTTCAATAAACCTTTAATTCATGTACCAAGCTGTTATTTCAACTTGTGACCAAGTACTGTTTATAATGATGCATGTCAAAATTAAAATAATGATATAGCTTAGTGACATAAATACATTTGAACTAGAAACTAAGACATAGAAGAAATATTTCAACATGACTGTAAGTACAATGTTACTAATTTTATGTTAACCAGTAGAAAATTATTATTCTGATGTGTAATGCTTACTAATGTTGGTTAGTTTGTTTTTATAATAGTTTTTTTTAATTGAACATATTTAAAAATTATTGAATTAAATATTCTTTAATACACAAATAAAAACTCTACACAATCTAAGCTTCCAAATGGGGAGTAATCCTGTATAACTGTATAGCATTGACATTTCCTTACAATTTGTTATCTATTTCAAAGCGAGTCAAGAGCAAACCAGGATTGATTTGATATCTGAATTATTTATCAAACAACGTGTTTCTAACTTGTAAAATAATTACATCTTATTTGACAACCAAAACAGAAGTAGATCGTATTGGAGTTGATAAGCACGGGGCAGTCCGTAATTTCACAGGAGAGATCTTTTCAAATGAAAAAACAAAGCTTGATGAAATATGTCACTTCCTACCACTCAATTCTACGTTAATGGGATGTGATATATTGAAATTCATTTTAAAAATGTATTTCATCATTAAATATAATAATAATTATTATAGAAGCATAAAAATGATGGTATATCTGGTATTTAAAATATACAAGTGTGTAGGCCTGCTTATGTTTTGTTTGAAACGAGCTAAATAACGAATGTTGGGGTATTTGTGAGGATGGTGAACTGATACAGATGTTATATATAACTTGTTCAATAAACTAAGAAATATTTTTTTTTAATAAAACTAGGTACTGGAAAAGTATCTGTCCTGTGACCTGCTTCAGTGGCCGAATGGTTTAAGGCGTCCTTCTCATGTTAAAGCTAGTCTGCTGGTGATAAGAAAGGTTTAGTTAAATCTCAGTCGGATAGACTGAAGGGGCATTTTGTAATTGGTTTCCCACTCTCCTTTCACGCAAATGCGGTTATATTACCTCTGAAATGCTTCATTCCTCATCCCTAACCAATTAGAGTAGTTATTATTATTATTATTATTATTATTAGCACCACGTCTTACTACCCGTTCGGGTTATACGCACTTACGCTAATGTGTAATGGTAGGGTGATTGTGAGATGAAATGGAGGACCTACAGTTTAACGTGGAATCCGAACCACGGTGGAGGCCTGGCATTCCCCACATTCACAAGATGGTTTGTCAGAGGTGCAAGAAGGGTTTGGAAATCTGATAAATCTGTGCCGGCACCGAGGATTGAACCCCGGCCGCCAGCACAAGTCTGACACCTTACCCCCCTAGACCACCAGGTCACCTACGAGTAGTTATCATATAGGCGTATAGGTAAAGCCTGAAGAGGCAGTAAGATGAATTGATAAAAAAAAACTGTCCCACGGGTATCATTGGTGAGATTCCATGAATGAGTATTATAGTGTAGCCATGATGGCTGGAAGGGGGCATTTGTCGACCCCTTGATCAATTTTGGGAATATTTCAACTCTCCCACACAAAGGCAAGTGTCTCTACCATACCTGCGTTAAGTGAATGCAGGTTATCAAAATGTCAGCTAGTACAAAACATGTTATTTTTGTTGCGGTCAAGTAATTTACTCGTTGATTTGATTGATATAAATATTGTTCAACATAAATAGTAATGTTATGTAATCCTAACCCTCCCCCACATACTTTGACATGGTAGCGTTTCCCGCCCCCAAATCACACTAAATGCATTTGTATTCGTACAATGTATTGATTTAAAGTACAGCATAGCAATGAGATCTTTCAACTCAGAATCTAAGTCCATACATTGAACTGTGCCCGTGTTTAAAGCTAACTTCTGGACGTTGTCCCAATTGCCGAGGAATGAGACTCGCCAGACGGTCGTCCAGATATCCTCATTCGATCACGGACGTATTTATTTTTGACACATTTTAAATGATCTATTAAACTGTTATTACTTTTTAACCCCTCGTATTGCAATACTGATTAGTTATTTTTAAACGAATCATTCGGAGATTGGTCGCGACTCGACAACACATGGTGTACCTAATAATAGAGATAGACCTACTACATTTATCTCGCGATGTAGATATTATCCATGTTCCACTATATCTCGTCCCTCCTTTGTCAACACCAACAAGGACAACTTGTCCCACAGAGGTTCAATGTTCCAGACCTCACGATGGACAATGTTACATGATGTAACGAGCCTACTGCTGGTCCAAGTTGAGCCACGCCTCGTGTAACATGTTGATACCGTCCTGCCCCGGAACACCGTCAGACTCCGGGCGAGACGGGGCCTAGTATTACCAGGCCCGACCTTGGAGCGGGAGGTACGACGAACACATGTTGGCGGTGGCCTGCTGGTGCTGGTGTTGCATCCCCATGGCGGCGAGGTTCTGACGCTGGTACGCCATGTTGCTCAGCAGACTCGCTGTACTGCTGCACTGCTGCTGCTGCTGTTGCTGTTGGTGCTGTTGGTGTTGCTGCTGGTGTTGCTGCTGGTGTTGCTGTTGGTGGGACATGGTGGAGCTTGCCGGGCTGTGTGAGCAGTGACTGCTACCCCCTGTCTGAGGAGACTGGCCATTGCCGCCCAGAGCGGATCGCCCACTGCCGCCCACCGAGCTGTCGCCCGTCCCTGAGCACGGTTTACCGTCCTTCACCAGAACCGGAACTGCCACCCGCCGAGGAGAACTCTGCGCCTGAAACCACAACATGTTACGAACTTAAAATAATGTCTCATTATTCACACACACACTGAACTAACTCGGAATGTCAGCACGTGAAGAAACTTGTACTCCACTGATACATGTACCCGAGATTCATGAAGATAACCGTCATCATGGAAACTATCTTTCACACAAACTATGTAGGTGTTGTCAGTTTTCATTGAGAAAATTCCCTCTTTGCTCCTGGACTTTCTCAGACAAATCACTAGTTCCCTCTTTGCTCCTGGATGTTCTCAGACAAATCACCAGTTCCCTCTTTGCTCCTGGATGTTCTCTGACCAATCACTAGTTCCCTGTTTGCTCCTGGATGTTCTCTGACAAATCACTAGTTCCCTGTTTGCTCCTGGATGTTCTCTGACAAATCACTAGTTCCCTCTTTGCTCCTGGATATTCTCTGACAAATCACCAGTTCCCTCTTTGCTCCTGGATGTTCTAGACAAATCACTAGTTCCCTCTTTGCTTCTGGATGTTCTCTGACAAATCACCAGTTCACGTACTCCATTAGATGATCATCCTATACCTTACAATTTGAGAGCAATACACATATTATTTTAAACATATTTTTTAAAGATATTTATTTTTCACTTTAGGAGAGAACGGGTGCTGACACCAATAATTACATTTATTGGCATAAATAATTTGTAAGAAAACTAATCTGATTTTAGGTCTATAGTTTAATTCCTCTATCCACTTTAACTAAAGACTTAAAATTTTATTAGAGTTCTTAGATAGACTCAAGAGAAGAGAGAAGTTATTTGGAAAGATATTCCAATTGGAGTTTGGCAGTTTTTTAAATCTCACTCCTTTTAGAGGATGAATAATTAAGGATTTTTGTGGTCTAGAACTTAGAATTTTCTTACATAATATTTTTTTGTGGTATATATTTAAATATTTGGGAGACCTATGAGCTAACGCAAGGAAATCCAGGACGATGATTTATATCACTGTAGTCAGGATCTGTACTAGGGACATTGAGATGGATACTATCCTGTACCGTTAGAATGTATCATCAAAATATCTCTCTTTGTCAGTGTGGACCCTAAACCGGCTGATGAATTCATCCACCAAAACTCTTGCCACAGAAGCTGCCTTCTGGTTTGGCATTGAGTAAAGTACCTTAATACACTAATACCTACTTTCTTTCCCCGCCTCGACCTTGAAAAGGAACCTGATGTATCAACAGCCACGCGTTGCTGCCTCGTTTGGTTCTGACTGTTTCGACTGAGTCCACAAACTCGTAGTGGGGAAAAGGCGTCTTAGTGGTGTGGTCGGCTACTCGTCATTCTTTTACACTCTATAACATTGTCTGCCTGCAAATCACGAACCTTATCAAGTGGACAACAAACATGGCTGGCACTAATATTGTGCTTCTTCCTCTTGGAAATAAATAGGAGTGGTGATTTTATGAGCATCCCCACACCGTGGTTTGTTGCGGGTTCTGGATTATGAAACCTGGGACTGTCGTCCCATTAGGATTTTCCTCAACCCACTGGCACTGGAGACACGGCATCCTCTAAGGTCTGTCCCATTAGGATTATCCTCAACCCACTGGCACTGGAGACACGGCATCCTCTAAGGTCTGTCCTATTAGGATTATCCTCAGCCCACTGGCACTGGACACACGGCATCCTTTAAGGTCCGTCAACGCTACTATGTTTCAACCCTGGGCGATGTTTTACCGTATAGTTGAATTTAGATAGTTACCCCAGCCACATAACTACTTGACCTTCAGGTTCTTTGAAATTGTATACCCAGACTTAAGGGCATAGCCAGTTTTTTTTAAAAAGAGTTCAACCTCCCTTTCACCCGAAATTTGCCTCTAAAACAAATATTGCCATATTAAGGTCTAATAAAAACAAGAAAATACCAGGTATTTGCCTCTAAAAACAAATACTAGGTACTAGGTAGAAAATACTAGGTATTTGCCTCTAAAAACAAGTACTAGGTACTAGGTAGAAAATACCAGGTATTTGCCTCTAAAAACAAGTACTAGGTACTAGGTAGAAAATACCAGGTATTTGCTCGTCGCCATCATTTCACTGTTAAGGTATCTTTTCAAAAATTAGTTTGTGGTTTTGATCATTGGTCAGGCGACCAAGATGTGCAGACCAAGGGTCGGCAGCCGGTCGATCTCGTGGACATTTTCAGTCGGGGCGATGGCGGGCCCTTTGATGAGTCTGTAAGTCGATAAGTCGATCGGGGTCCAAAAGAGTGGCCGATCCTTTGTGTGAAATATTGAGGAATGTGGATAACCAGTAGTCTTTGGAATTAGGTAGGAAACAAACCTTCCAGCTTGAAACTGCTCGAAAAGTAGTTCCAAGAATATTTCGCGGATGATTCGCCAAAGAAAGAATGCTGAGAGTGTTGGGTTGTTGGAGAGGAGTGTGAGGGTTAAGATATGACTATGTTGTATGTGATAACGAACTAAATCTCGCCATGTGAAACCATTGTTGAGGAGGAGTGTGAGGGTTGAGATATGTTGTATGTGATTAACTAAATCTCGCCATGTGAAACCATTGTTGGAGAGGAGTGTGAGGGTTGAGATATGACTATGTTGTATGTGATAACGAACTAAATCTCG
Organism: Timema poppense; assembly: GCA_902141375.1. Taxonomy (NCBI): domain Eukaryota; kingdom Metazoa; phylum Arthropoda; class Insecta; order Phasmatodea; family Timematidae; genus Timema; species Timema poppense. The sequence goes on from CABFOV010007910.1 coordinate 12,741, forward strand.
CCATGTGAAACCATTGTTGGAGAGGAGTGTGAGGGTTGAGATATGACTATGTTGTATGTGATAACGAACTAAATCTCGCCATGTGAAACCATTGTTGGAGAGGAGTGTGAGGGTTGAGATATGACTATGTTGTATGTGATAACGAACTAAATCTCGCCATGTGAAACCATTGTTGGAGAGGAGTGTGAGGGTTGAGATATGACTATGTTGTATGTGATAACGAACTAAATCTCGCCATGTGAAACCATTGTTGGAGAGGAGTGTGAGGGTTGAGATATGACTATGTTGTATGTGATAACGAACTAAATCTCGCCATGTGAAACCATTGTTGGAGAGGAGTGTGAGGGTTGAGATATGACTATGTTGTATGTGATAACGAACTAAATCTCGCCATGTGAAACCATTGTTGGAGAGGAGTGTGAGGGTTGAGATATGACTATGTTGTATGTGATAACGAACTAAATCTCGCCATGTGAAACCATTGTTGGAGAGGAGTGTGAGGGTTGAGATATGACTATGTTTTATGTGATAACGAACTAAATCTCGCCATGTGAAACCATTGTTGAGGCTGTAAACACATCAGTTAGTTCACGTGCAGCTGTTCAAGTGTGATTGTTTTGTTTGTAAAGTGAAGCTGCAATGGAACTAGTTACATCACAAGGCTTTACATCTCTCAACAGTAAAAAACTACTAAACCTATAGCAATTAGCGATGTTAGCACGAGAAAGGACATAAAATATTAAAAAACAGTATTTATTTGAATCTCACATCTTTTATACAAACATTTATTCATTTTTACTTTCTCGCTATCTTAAAGGTACATAAAGTATTGTTATCGTCAAAAAAATCGAACTCAAGATTTTGATTAATGTCGACGATTCATGAACCTCCGACTCAGAAAAAGTTGTTTTTGAGTTTCCGTCTGTCTGTAGCGTCAACTGGAGCCTAAACTATTTTACCGATCGACTAAAACTTGGTATCTAGGGTTTTAATAGGGTTGCCCCGAGGGGTTTTTGGAATTGGACATCTAACCCTAAAATTAAGGATAGTTTTCTGAAGGGCAAACAGAGAAAAACTCGATTTTCTCAAAATAGGCTCTAACGATTTTGATTTAATTTAATTTCTAAACATTTATAAATATTCCAAACAAAATGGCTACCCTCAATTTTTTGTCAAAATTAATTTAAGGGCTGCAGTTTGATGCGTAAATTCTTTTTTTTTATCATATCTCTGAAACTATTTTATATATTAAATTACCTATCATTGCAAATATGTAGATCTATTTATAATACACATCTTTTAACCAAAATACATTTTTATATAACCCATAACTTTCAAGCTATACGCATATAAATATATATTTTTTAACTTTTCCAACACTAAAGGTTATTGCGACCGTAAAAAAAAATCTAACCTGAAATGTTGATGGATGTCTCGTGATCCCCCGATTCTTAAAAAGTGATTTTTGCAACGCCGTCTGTCTGTTTAACTCTAAAATTAAGAGGAGATTAATAAAAAAATTATGAAAATCGGCTCAAATGATTATGATTAAAATTTGTATATAGACGTTGATTAAGATCACAAATAAAATGGCTATTTTCATTTTCCTGTGAAAATTACTTTTAGGGTACTTTACAGAAACTTAAATTTCCATATCTCCGCAACTATTTGAGATACTAGATAACTTATAATTGCAAAATTGTAGTACTATCATAAACAAATACTTGTATTTGAAATATATTTTTATAAAACTAAAAGTTTCTGAGATATTCACAGATATATTAATACAATCTTTGATATTAAGATGTAAAGATAGATATACTACTTAAAATTAAACGCAATATTTATCCAATGCCATATAGTAATTAAATATGAGTCTCTCAAAAAGTTCATGTTATTTTTCCTTAAACCTCCTAGGAGAAATGTTTGTACAACAATGATCCATCTCCATTTTAGACTCAATAGTCAATATTAATATATTTTATCGGTCAAAATTTATAACTGAGGTATTTAATAGCAATGCGATAACTTGAAAATGTACAAAACCTAATAAAATGTCGAAAATTCTAACCGGAAGTCGAAATTTTAATACTAAGTGCTGACCCTTGTGGACCCAATATTAATCTTTTTATCGGTCCAAACATACAACTCGCTACATTAGTTCTTTAAAAATAAAATTATAAAATTTAAATCTGAGATTCAATTTGTTTACACAAATATAGTGGAATTTATGCTTGTATATGCTAGTGTATACTTTTTAGTTTAACATATATTACGAGTTTTGAGTAAATATTTCAATTTTTAATTAATAGAGCGAGAAATCCCGCGCTGAGTTTCGTACCATTTATTTCTACAATGTAACAATTACGTGATGTATTTATGTGAAAGATAAACTCACTATTTTAGTTCTTATTTATATTCTAAGCCAGCGGATATTGACTTTCCTCTTCGTGAGTCAAAATACCGTGCTACGATTCGCCTCGCCTCGCCTCGATTCGATTTGTCTAGGAGCGGTTGGACTTCAAAAGGTGTTGTAATATTTCAGGGCTGTTCTAAGATTCATTGAATGTTGGAAAATGGGAAACCGAGGGTGGAAAACTCGAAGACTTTTAAGAAGGATACATAGAAACAATTAATTAAAAAGATGAAGAACCAGCACATGAACCACCATTAAGTGTTGATTAATAGATTCCAACTAATTAATGTGTTCTAATGGTGATATGTTGTTTGGTCCGGCCGTGCCCCTCTGACTTAGAGTTAAACTCTGACATGAGAACCAGAATGGCTCACTATAAGCGGACTTGTATGTTGAGAACTTGACGCTCTCTCTGCTGTGTTTAATTACAAACTCAAGAAAACTAGAAGGTGGCACTTGTAAAGTCTACTTAATAGAACCCCAAGGTGTTCACTTCGGGCGCATTATACAAGATGAGCCTAGTGCCTTAGACTGTGCCACCACTGGGATGTGTTTCCTTAAACTTAACTAACAAAGAAATTTTATTGTTGTTGTTATTAGCACCGTGTCTTACTACCCGTGCGGGTTATACGCACTTACGCTAATGTGTAATGGTAGTGTGATTGTGAGATGAAATGGAGGACCTACAGTTTAACGTGGGATCCGAACCACGGTGGAGACCTGGCATTCCCCACATTCACAAGATGTCTTGTCAGAGGTGAAGGAAGGGTTTGGTAATCAGATAAATCTGTGCCGCAACCGAGGATTGAACCCCGGCCGCCAGCACAGAAGTCTGACACCTTACCCCTAGACCACCAAGTCACCTGTAAGAGAAATTTTAAACTTGATAGAATTTGTTAGGAAAATATTTGAGGCTACCCTACACGATCAGTAATTCCATCAAAATATTGTCAACTCAACCGATAATGACTATACGATCAGTATTAATGACAGTATTTATTTGAACCCTTGCTGGGAACATTTATTCATTATTTTGTTAAACTCGGTTAGGAAAACTTTATTTTTTATTGAAAATGGTCTACGTTTTTACACTTCGTAAACTTAGATAACATGGAAAAAGCGTGTTCAGCCTAAATATTATGTCTAGGTATGAAGATAACTTTGAAGGGGGGGGGGNNTTAAAAAACACGATCAATACTAGCATACACATTTATTAAGTGAGATACAACAAAATGAATGTCAGTGACTACCAGAACTAATTCAGGATGATTGTGGAAACTTCCAAGATTTTAGAGGTTTCGATGAAGACCTTTTTGGAGAGAAATAATACAAATATGCGACACCATTTCAGCCGAAGAGAAATTAGCGTTGACCTTGAAATACCTAGAAACATAAAGTTATTTTGAAAATTTAAAATTTCTAATAATAAAGTAAGCATCATCAATCATGTTTGCATTCCTGGAAGCCTGTGAAGTGGTGCTAAGAGTTCAGCAAAGCTACATAACGGTAGGTGAATCAATAAAACACTGCTTTTATGTAACATATATCCACTCAAAACTAATGTTCGTACATCTCATTGCTACAAAAGTTGTTCAAATGGTATTTTTGTATATTGAGATTTCAAATTATTACTATCAGTGTATAAAGTAAACAGATACCTTAATGTATTCTCTTTATTAGCTGTGTTTCCCTGGCATAAGGCTGACGATATAGCGGGTGGTCTGTTTACTAGGAATAGTGAGGAAATGACGAATTTAGGGAAACAATTTTACTGATCACAGCTGTAGCTTCTGAAGTAGAGAAACGAATATTACTTGAGCTTTAGAACTGAAAACTTTCATTTATAATTACTGAGTCCTTGTGTAAAGTTCCTAACGAATAAAACCTCATTGTCTTTTCTACCCGAGACTCTAAGTAGCTAATAGGGCTGGTCTAGGTTGTAGCTCTCTAGCCGGCTGTTGTGTAGGTAGTCTCATGTCACGCTTGGTGATACGGCCATGGTCTTGGTGTGGTGATCAGTGTTAGTGTTTGTGGTGATGGATGGTGACTCAAAGTTGTCCTTAGAAAGCCGTTCTACCTGGCTAGCTTCCGTTCACTCAGTCCGGGGTGGCTGAAAAAACTGGGTTTAGTAAATAAAACTTAACGTTTAAGCTTAAATACACTCACGTAATGTATTACTATATTAATATATTTTACATACTTTTTTTTTCAGTTTTCAATGACAAGGTCTGAGTGGATACAGATCGACCATTATTTTAGAACAAAACATCAATTTTGGAACTGCGTAGGAGCAATAAATGGGTAAACACATTGCCATACAAACAGCTACAAAGTATTTCCCAGTATTACAGTAGTAGACACAAACCAGAAATCTACCATTGAGGACTATAGAATACATTCTCGATTATCTGATGGAGGTGTATTCTTTTATTCCAACTTAGGAGAACTGTTAGAACAAACTGCTATAAGTCTCCCACATTCTTCACTGGTACTAAACACTAGGAAAAGTTTTCCGTTTGTGTTCGTTGCTGACCAGACATTTTGTTTGAACATAAATTTAATAACACCTTACCCAATGAGGCTGTACCTGTGACCAGCGAACAGTGGAGATATACCAACACGTGTCTCGTGCTTGAGTTGTTGTGAAGAACTCTTTTGGGAGACTGAAAACAAGACTTGGGTATTTCGGAAACCATTATCTCTGAAGCCGGGAAAAGCTAATATCGTTACGATGGCTTATTGTAATTTAGATAAGTTTCTTTCTAACAAGAGTGGACACACCAACTTCCTTTGTAGCAGTGACAGTGCAGAGGATTCCCGGACGTTCCTGGCGGGGAGGACAAAGGGGGTAGTCCCACTCCAAGGAATGTTGGGGGACTGTCCCACACCAAGGAATGTTGGGGGGGGGGGGCCTGCCCCCCACAAATTTTCACA
>CABFOV010007911.1:7644-26045 GCA_902141375.1 Timema poppense
CCCTCCCCCCCCCTCCTCACCTACAACTCCCTTCCCAAAACCCTATACACATGGTGTAAAAATGGTGCTAGAATGTAATTCAAGAGGACGCAACAATCTTCCAGAACGTTGTAAGGCGTGTCAGAGGATCTATTGGGAGGATAAATGCATTATAAGTATTTTCTTGTAGCATCTTCCTCTCCTTGGCAGCATCGGGACAAGCAAGGCGGGGGATGATGCAAACAGAGCCTGCTGTATAGACCTCATTACTTATTTTTTGTGAATTTAATCGCCGATTACTGTTTGCAGTTTAGCAGTTTGGATCATTGTGTTTATACTTGTTGGTATTCTCTATCGTTGGAAATATTAATAAAATAAACGATACGACAAAATTGTACATACTTTCTCAAAATATGAAAATAATAATTTTATTATAGTTGGTGAAAATTCTTCAAAAATGGTTCATCGACTCTTTTTTAGAACACTAATAGGTCTATATTCTTATTTATTATGTAAAACACTCTTTAAATACCCATTTTGAACAATAGTGTGATAGCCATTTAAGAAAAATTTCCAATTTTTTAAAAAATTGGTCACTATTTAAATATTCTTAAGCAAGTTTTAACCTAATAAAAAGCAAGTATAGTGTGTTTTTAGCACCGTGTGATACTATTGGGTTATAAGCCTATACAGTGTTATTATTAATTAAAAACACACTCTTCAGATCCCCATTTTAAATAAAATCTTTAAGACAAGTTTTGAAAAAAGAATTGAATCAAACACATTTTTAGTTAATAAACTACCCTCAATTGATAATTATCCCTTCCTACCCCCTACCCCCTAAAATAGGCTTACAGTGCTATTTGTTGTGAAAACATGTCCTCATATATCCATTTTAAACTAAATTGTTAAAGCAAACTTTCGAAAAATTTGAATTTTAAAAATCAGTCATCAGTAAACTACCCCTATTTTGAGGTCTAAAATAAAAAAGAACTACCTAGATTAAATGAATGTTAATATAAAGTTTAAACATATTCATCAAACCGTTTCGGTTATAGCTTGAGGGACAGTCACACAAAGAGACATGGACACAAACACAATTTGTAAGATTCACTTTTTAAGCTTTAGGGGTACATAATAAATTATAAAAATCATCATAGACCAGGGGTCAACATTTTGTATGACTAAAGTACTTTCTTTGTGTGAGAAAGTAAAAATATGTTTCAATAATACAACATGACGCCAATATATTTTCTTTAATTGAATTGAGGTATTTATTATTATTATTATTATTATTATTATTGTTATTATTATTATTATTAGCACCGCGTCTTACTACCCGTTCGGGTTATACGCACGCTAATGTGTAATGGTAGGGTGATTGTGAGATTAAATGAAGGACCTACAGTTTAACATGGGATCCGAACCACGGTGGAGGCCTGGCATTCCCCTCATTCACAAGATATCTTGTCAGAGGTGAAGGAAGGTTTTGGTAATCAGATAAATCTTTGCCGGGACCGAGGATTGAGCCCCGGCCGCCAGCATAGAAGTCTGACACCTTACCCCTAGACCACCAGGTCACCTTTTGAGGTATTTAAACGTGCACTTTCCAAACCGACTGATTATATCATTCATTACACGAGAACTACCATGAGCGGTGAGAGGGCTAACCAATTTTGCTGATAAAGGTATTATCACACACCTTCTAGGATTCTTATATTATTATTATTAGCATCGCGTCTTACTACCCGTTCGGGTTATACGCACTTACGCTAATGTGAAATGGTAGGGTGATTGTGTGATGAAATGGAGGACCTACAGTTTAACGTGGAATCCGAACCACGGTGGAGGCCTGGCATTCCTCACATTCACAAGATGTCTTGTCAGAGGTGAAGGAAGGGTTTGGTAATCAGATAAATCTTTGCTGGGACTGAGGATTGAACCCCGGTCGCCAGCATAGAAGTCTGACACCTTACCACTAGACCACCAGGTCACCCTAGGATTCTTATACATGCCACAATCGACATGGGACCAAACGGCTTTACTTCCCCTTCAAAGGAGGTTGTGCTACGGATTTTAATCACTCAGGAAAAATTCTTAGACCCCAGCTGGGATTGAACCCATGAACATCTTATGCAAATGCGAACACTTTACCCCCAAGAGCACCGGTGTCAATGGCACCAGTAAAAAGAGTCGCTTTTGTCACCAAGATTATATTATTCCTCTAGAAAATAAGGGCGGGATAGAAAAGAAATATGTATAATGAAATCTCAAATCAGCATACTTTATGTTTTTTCACATGTAATATAGCATTGAGTTTTTTTTCACCCTCTCTCTACGTTAATGCGGATGTACATTATCTTAAACGATCTTCCTTATCACTTAATTAAATAAAACTATTATGTTTCTACTCGTCTATAAACAATAAATACTCTTCTGTCCGAGATCTTAATTCAGTTAGTAGAGATCATCTCTAATTAGCTAAGGCTTTGGCTTTGACTACTGGTGAGAGCCAAAACTAATTTTGTATGTATCAATTCATATAATAAAATTAACAATTTTGATTATAGATTACCTGTTATTTCTTGATCCTAATACATAATAGCCTATACATATATTAAATAAAGATTTCTGAACTCAATTCCTTACAACCGATCCGTTCTATCCTCATTCAAGCAATCCTGAATGAATTTTCGAAATTTATAATTAATAAGAGTCTTTCTTGAGTTCATATTAGATTTTAAATTCCAATTTTTTTTAAAGAATAGAATCGGATTATAAATTTCAAATCTAAATATAACCCATATTAGGGCTTGATGAAATTTCATTTAAAATTCGAAACTAAAATTAAAACAAAGAATAACTATCAGAAGTACACGGAATTGCCCGCGGGAACGTTTTTACTTGCTTCAAAGAGACAGAAAAAAAATCCCTTATTTTTATTTATTTCGATCCAGTTTTTAATAAATTTAAAAAAAAATATTCAAATTTTAAAATTCTGGCTTTAAGGTGCACATTTTCGCGCACAGGAGTTACTAATTTCAAAATCTCAGACCTCTACTTACGGTAGATATCGTGCAATGCTCATGACAGGCACACACAAACTATTCATTGTATTAATATATATTTAAGTTTTAAAAGAAGTTAGCGTGGATCCTTTATTTAACTTGACTAAACAAACTTGCGAACCTAGTAATATTTAAAATATTGTCATTATTTGGACATGTATATTTTCAGTTTTATTTTTATTTGAAACAATTAAAACTATAAACATATATACAATATTCTGAAAATTGAAAAATGACACCTGTACACGATAATCGAATCCGGGACCTTTGGCTTACTACGCCACTGCTCTTACCACTGAGCTATCCAGGAATCGTCCCGTGCCCAGGGTCATTCTTCACTCATATTTTAAGGCAGAGTCTATGATGGACGTGCAGAAATCGTCGGTTACAAATGTGCGATTCCCGTGTCCTGGTGTCATTTTTCAATTTTCAGAATATGATATCTAAGAGGTGTTATCCTCACTAAAAAGCATAAATAATAGCTTTGGCTATTTGATTCATATATATGATATATTCTATTTGAATTTGATATTATATAATTCAATTTATAACATATTTTCATATTTTCAACTATAAAATATTTTATTTTAATTTAATTCGAAGCATTTTGATTTTAAATGGTTCGATGTAGGTTCGATGTAGGTTCGATGTAGGTTCGATTATAGTTAGTAAACAAAGATTCGGATACGATTCGTGACTAAAAATCTCAGATTCAATAAGGCTTAGTTAAAATAATGGTGTAAGAAAGAGAAAGGTTAAATTTGGCATACATGAACGTAAATTTACATGTATACAGCGCGGGAAAATAGAACAAGGGATTCACGCTCCAATATTCTTGCTACCGTCAAAACAGTCAAGGTGAGCTTAACGCCTTTGTCTGCGTGCCCACATATGCGAGTAAGTACCTTTAAAAAAATGTATACAAAGATAATTTATGTAATTTTATGTTGACACATTATTTTTTATTTTATTTTTAATCTAAAATGCTAAGTTTCTGAGATAAGCAAGGTGTGTTTTCAACCCAGAGCAGTGTTCGTGACGTGTTTTCAGAGCCCTCTTCATTACATTGCCGTGCTTATTACGTTTCTTTTACTGCTGTTTCAGTAATGAAACTGACAGTCCACACACACACACACACACTCACTAAGAAACCACTCTGGATCGACAAATTGTGGTGGCAAGGAACGTGTCTGTGGCCGTGTCATCCAAAACATCGAAATAATTGTTTTATAGCAATACAAATGTTACGTTACTCAACAAAAATTTAAAAAAATGTTTGTCAGTAAATCAAATACAAACTTTTGACTAACCATAATTTTTACTTTCTCATGTCAAGAGAAAGTAGTGTGATTGTGAAAAATATCCATCTCGATATTATGATGAATATTTACGTTTGATGGCTGTCTGAACCCAAAAAGAAGATTTTAAAATTCTGTTTGCTCCCATGTTGGTTTGTCAATTTGTCTTTCTGTAAGTCTGTCTGCCACTGCCACGGATCCAAAATGGTTGGATGGATTTTGTTCAAACTTAATGTTTAGATTTTATAAGTTGTTTTTTTTAACTGGTAGGCCTCAAATATGAGTAATGAGTGACTTTGATTTAGAAGTGTTTCGAAAATAGCTCTAACAATTTTATTCAAAAGGTTTATCTAGGACTTGTTTGGCAAGACAAATAGCAATGTATCATTGGTTTATTAGCAAATATTCGTTAAAGAGTAATTTACTGATGGGAAATTATTGAAAATTAGAAATATCTTGGAAATAGCTCAAACAATTTTGTTTAAAATGTATATTTGGAGATTGTGTTGCATAACAAATAACAGTGTATGCTTTTTCTTTGAGTAACGCATCGTTTGTCGGTAGTTTAATGATGAACCGATTTTTAAAAAACCGTATAAGTAATTTAAAAATGGCTATAAAAATTTGGCTGCAAATGGGTATCTTGAAAAGACTTTTACATGATAAGTAGAACAGTATAGTTGGTTTTAGGGTGAAAATTAGTTTATGGATAGTTTACCGATGACTGATATTTCAAAAACTTGAAATATTTTTAAAATATCTTAACTACAACACTTAAATATAATCAAAAAGGGATGCATTAGTTCCGGTCATTTACTTTTGATGATAAAATTTTTTTTAAATATAATTAGAGACCCAAATTGTTTATTATGGCTACCTCTTTACTTTGTTATTAGTATTAAAAGTTTGATTAAAATCTGAATCAATCATAACAGTGAATAGGTTTTTCAAAATACATACTTTTTTGATGGTTTTTGTTTCTTTGCTTATTTTATTTTGCTAAGGTCGTGTTGATATATCATAGAAGCAGCAAAAAACAAAACAAAAACATAAAATATAGTTTTAATTAATCATTAATTTATAATTCACTTTTAAGTTCATTCATTCATTTTTAATGTATTCTTTCTAATATTTTTACTTTTATATTTTCATGTTTTGTAAATAGTATTTTAATATTTGGGGACACAAAGAATACCACCAAATTTCCAAACTATAAGTAAATTGCTTTTTTTTAGGCAAAGTAGAGCTATATCATTTATTAATAGACAGACGAGAATCTATTTAAAGATAGATGAGGATTGTTTTAATTGTTTTGAAATTTCCAAACTTCCATTCATATAATGAGGATGTATCTGTTCAAGTAGAAGGTGTACTAAGTTTTCAGTCTGAATCAGGTGATGACATGTCGTTATCTTTGCACGTCCCTGTTAGCCATTGGGAATTACAAGGTAGTCCGTATCAATGTAGGCCTTGGAGCGCTTTCACTCCGTCGCTCGTGATGATAGCAACCATGACTGGGCTAAATTTAGCGTATAGATAATAGGAAGCGACGGAGGGAGGTTGGGGGCTCAAGCTGTCATATCCGACAGGAATAAATAAACACGGAGAGAAATATTGGGTAAACTTCGCGAAAAATATCTCAACTGGGCTCTCGGAAATAAATTAGAGATGTGGGCCAAGTTTCTAACGAATCTAGGCTATAGATCTGTGGACACGCGGACCAAGATTAAGACTCTGCTAAGCCTTGATTTTTTTACAGGAAGCCCACTTTCGACCACCAACATTGATTGAAAGTCATTAAGTTTGTTATTGTAGAAATGCCTTATTTTATTTATTAATTAAAAGGTTATCAAAAGCTTTCAATAATAGGCCTACTTCTTTATGGATAACTATATAATCTCTCTTTACATCATTAACTAAACGGACTGAGTATATTAATAAAATTGTAATATTTTTAGCTTCGCTATTGTGGCAAAACGAATTTTCAGTTTTTAAGAAAAGGGCTTCCTTTGATAATCAGACTGTATTCTAGTTAACCATAATGGGGATCCCCAGGATACTGCTCCTGGTCGGCTGTATTAGAGGCGTTTTTTTCATAAATAGTTTACCACTCAACTTTCACACAAATTAGGGTACATTTCCTTTGAATTCGGCCTCCATACAATATTAGCTTGATTTAAATTCGTATCCTTTTTATGGGTATTCAGAGGCAACGGAAAGTAAAATAAATAAAGCAGGGATTCTCGCCCTGCGTGCAAGTAGGCTGATTCCAGAGTAGCTGGAAGGTGATGAAAAAATGGAGTAAATCCTGGCGTGAAACTTAAAATATTAATACAACAGATATAAACTATTATATACTTTCTAAAATTATATGTAAATGTGGTCTAGTTTATTCTAGATGGCTAAATTCAATTGAGGAGTGGATATTTAATAATAACATATTTTTAGAGAATCAATGGAAATAGCTTTTGGGTGTGAGGTGTACTTTAGAAAACTAGTGGTTTATTTTGAACGCAAACATTTTGTAATAATTTATTTGTGATACATCTGTATAGGATAGAGTGAAATGTAAGTACGAGTGAGTTGAAATGTTCAAAAGAAGAGAGCCGATGTTTGTTTATTAGATGTAAAGTTTGATTGAACTTTCTGAGATGAGATACAAAGTGAATTGTTTAGAACTAAAAACGTATGTGCAAATCTTTTCTGATATCTTTGTCTGATTTGTTTCTGCGTTGTTTAATGTCATGTTTGTTTGTTTTTCCCTTGGGAAAGAGGTTTAAATTATGAGCAAGTCGGTATAAACTAGGTATAAACGCAAAGGTGAAAATATCAAATTTGTATAAGCTGATAAATTAAACAATAACGTCAATAAAATATTATGTTGTTTTAGTTAAGGCTAGTACATGTCTACAAATAAATTTCACCAATTTATTTTAAAATCAATATCTGCCACAGGCATCGAACCCATCATCTTTGACTTCATATGTTGATGCTCAATGTTCAAGTTCATCCTGTGGACAAATTATTTCCTAGTTCGATATACATACACTTACATCGGTTAGAATGTTGAGATCATGGTTTGCTGGTTACGGGAAGGTCTGGATTCAAGTCCCAGCAGAGTGTATTGAAATGTATTTATCCTAGACGATTTACCAACTCTCTCTTTCTCTCTACACGCAAATGTGGTGTTTCCTCTAAAATATACCTTTCTCGTCTCTGTCCGTGGACTTATAGGACAAATGATATAATGCGGTGAAATAAAAATTTGCTATCCCCTCTATATAAACATGTTACCTTAAAAGGGCTTAAATAATTAAACCATGACATTAACATTGGTTTTTAACATTTGATGGATCTGTTAAATCCTTATCTAAAGGGGTGGTATACAAAATCAAGAGTCCATGTTTCAGTTCCCTTTTTATTATATTCCTATCTACCTATACATATTGAAACGGTCATATTCTTTTATTTTTACCATTCACATAAATAAAGAAAATAGGCAACACACAAAAATCTTTTGGAGCTACATTTTTTGATTAGCCACTTTAATTTGATTGAATTTAAAACTTAACCTAGAGAGAAGAATATTTGTACAACATTTACAACTATTAAAAAAGAGTCTGTGAAACTTTTAAGAAATAGTACTTAGCACCACGTCTTACTCATTGGCGTACCAACAATGGAGTGGGGAGGGAGGGGGGATGGGGGAAGGGGCCATGAGACAAATTTTTATTATAAATTAAAAATATATCTCATAAAAAATTAAATAGGGCCTACACATGTTTTACAACCTTTTATATTCATAGATTATTGTCAGCAATACTAAGAGGCCTTCGAATATAATTTTTTATGACATAAGAAAAAAATTATATAACCTAATTTAAGTTTCTAGCTATTAGGAATATTATTATTATTTTATGTTTCATTGAAATACAAGCCCAACATGAACAGATTATGGATGGATTGGCATCACTGTCATGAGTCACGGCTGGACATGACCTTGAATAATAATATTAATAATAATATTTAGCACCGCGTCTTACTACCCGTTCGGTTTATACGCTTTAAGTACTAATTACTCTAATGGATTAGGAATTGGGAAGGTTGAATTAGAGGAAGTGAACCCGAATTTGCGTGGAAGGAGAGTGGAAAACCATTTAGGAACCCCCCCCCCAGTTCACCCGACCGAGACTCGAACCTCGATCTCCCCGTCCTCAGCGGTCGAGCTTTCACACGACAAGCGCGTTAGCCAACTACGCCACCGAGGCGGGTTATGACCTTGAAGAGCGTTGCGGTGGTGTGAGGTGTGCGCAGGCACTGGTTTGTTTACAAACACGAAAACAATTGGGTCAGTCCAAAGTTGACTTCGTCTTTTCGGCTGTTTAGGACCGGGACGAGACGATTTCACCCTTACACCAGGTCGGTGGATGTACACTACGTGTGCTATTCTCCTTACATATGATAAATGTGCCAAAATTAATTTCGTAGGTAATTTACTTTAGTTCATTACGTTGTTTCTGCAGTCCTTCCTTCATTTATTGGCTTACCGTCATCTTACAAGTTAAGTGCAAAATAGAAGTGTATGTAAACAACTACAGTGGTCGCCGGATATAATACAAATAAGAAATAATAGAATAATATAAACCTTTGCAAAAAGTTTAACATTATAGTTTTATAAAGATGTTATTATATGTAATACATTCACAGAGCAGTATTTAAATTGTAATAATTTAAAATTTATTTTTATGTTCAACTCACAGATGAATTGTACTAGTTGAAACTGTAGGAGTAACAGTAAAAAAGTTGTCAGCAACTAGATGCAGTGCGCATCATGACGCAGTAAATCCTGTGATGAAATACTATGAGAAGTTGGTAAAGGCTGTGGAAATGTTGCGCGAACCAACTGAAAATGTTGACACAAGAGGACAGCAGAAATTTTATTGATGAATATCTGCAACTTAACATTTCTTGCCTTCCTTCATTAGTGGTCCCACTTTCTTGAAGAAGTCAACCATGCCTGAAAATATCCCCACATAGAGGGGATAACACTTGACAAAAGTGTAAAAAAGTTGAAAACTTTGAAACTTTCTTTACAAGAAAACCGAGAAGAGATGGTTGGAAATGCACTTGATTTTGCAACAAAAACTTGTAAAGATTTGGACATACCAATTTAAAAAAGTGGATGTAGAAGAAAAAGCCAGACACGAAGGCCTCTCTCGACAATAAGATTTAAGAAGATGCAGGTTTAAATGTATAGATAAATTTTATCAAAAACTGACAACGAGCAACTATGAATGGAATATTCACTGCTTTACAGTCTTCTCATCTTAGGGAAAGAGATTTTGAAGGACTCCCTCAGCTAATTTCAAACCTAACCAAGACATTTGATAAACTACAAAAGGAAGAAATGCTACCCGAAATACAGCGGCTACGATGTCACGTTCAAGCTAGACATAAAAGAAAGTGGCAAAACAATGGTCACAATTGAAAATGTTGGAGTCTATTATCAAAATGGACTTACAAGAATCAATTCCCAACCCTTTTGTAGCACTTAAGATATTTTTTAAGATACCTATTTTCGCTCAACAATGAGTCAATAAAGACCGAATAGCTTAGTCATACTTTCGTCTATAGATCATTAAATTATTTTATTTTTTGCAAGCTTTGCTGTCTTAAAATCCTACTTACACTTTTTTTTTTTTGCAAGTGTAATTGATTTATTACTAACTTGTACTTATCTTTATTGATTGTAACGATTGTTCTTCATTTAAATACTTTTTATGTTAAGAAAGTTACATATTTTGTAGCATATAACTATCAGTACAACACTTTCATTTGAAAATAAAAATGTTTGAATTTTTTTTAGCAAATAATGCTCAAAGCATACGGATTCAGTGCTGAATTTAATTAAATATTTTGCCTAGTTTCATAATACACCAGAACATGTACGTAGTAAGAGCATAAGTTTAAAATTTAAGCACTTTTCAAAATGTTCTCATTAGTTTTAATTGAAATAAAAACTACATATTTGAAAAAATAATATAAAACGGAAATTCTGTGTTTTTAATTTTAGTTTTCCTTCAAGTTCTATTAATAATTACATAGTTAGTTCTTTACACATTTTTTTCTCAATAGTTTTTATGGATATAAGATTAAGCCTCGATTTTGTGGTGCCAATAGTAGAGGCATCATATTGGGAGTGTTTAATAATAGAGCGTATAACCCGAACGGGTAGTAAGACGTGGTGATAAAGGAAACTCCCGCCCCGGGCCTCCAAAGGCCGTTCGGGTTATACGCTTAAGTACTATTTACGCTAATGGGCTAGGAATTGGGAAGGTTGAATATAGAGTAAATAAACCCACATTTGCTTGGAGAGGAAGTGGAAAACCATTTAGGAAAAACCACTCCCAGTTCACCCGAGCGAAATTCGATGCTCAATCGGCTCGTCCTCGGCAGTCTAGCTCAACACTAAACTAGTGCGTTCGCTAACTACGCCACTGAGGCAGGTAACTTTAAGAAAATGTTATACTTAAAATCTCTTAACAGAGACTTACTACCCATTTGAGGTGTATTTTTTTAGCACCATGGCTTACTACCCGTTTAGGTTATAAGCCTATATACTAATTACGCTTAAGGGTTAAGGATAAATAAGAATTGAATTAATAGGAATTGTACCCAAATTTATGTGAAATTAAAGTGGAAAACCATGCTAGAAAACCATCCCCAATACACCCAACTGGGGAACCTGGGTCTCCCCGTCATCGGTAGTCCAGTATTTTCTGAGAGTGACTCCTTAAGTCAAGCGTCCATAGAAGTGGGCTGTAAGTTACTCCTTTTAACTAGGCTAATGGAATAGGAATATGGAATACCAAACTTAAAGGAAGAATTGTATCCGTATTTACGGGGAGTGAGATTGAGAAACAACTCAAGGGAAACCACCTTAAATATACCAAACTGGGATTTGAACCCACACACTCTCGTCCCTGGTAAACCAGATTAGATTAGTTTGGCATTCAATCCACGTGCCCGCCCATTGATGCGGGTGAAACAATCTTCAAATGAATACAGTTACGTAACAATATAATCACATATATAAATAGACAGGAAAGTTTCCTGCCATTGCCACTACAATGACGTCAGGGATACAAAGGGTTGCGTAACACAACATCAAGGGTAGGTATTTCCCTCAGTTCGACTACTAGAGCAGGGAGCAAACAGCTGTCATCTCCAGAGGGTGTCATTGGACACCTCAGCATCAGCGAAAGAGATGAGACTGCGGGTCTGTGATGACAAGATATACTAAAGGCAGTGGCGTAACTACAGTATATTCGCGACTGGAGGGGCGGGGGGGTAACTGACAGCTAGCAGAAGATTTATATTGCAAACATTGGTTGAAAATCACTAATGTTGACCTACGTGGAAATAATTATTTTATTAATAATAATAAATTACCAATCAATAGTGTTAATAAACCCATATGATAATATTTCCATAAATGTGGTTTAGTGGTCATAGTTCCTGGCTACAAGTACAGGGGTGTAAGGTTCGGTCCCCAACACATCCTTAATTTTCTATGGAGCAGTGGTTCTGGAACGGGTTCACACTCAGCCGCATGAGGACAATTGAGGGGCTACTTCAATAAAATGACCACATGACACCCTATATCAGCAAATGTTGGCACTATCTTTGCCAACATGGGGTGGCCGCTGGATCGGTATAGCTTGCTTGTGGAATGATGTTATGAAGTTCTTTTATCTTGCTCAGGGTGGACCCTTTTTATTTTAATACCGAAAGTATTGTTCACAGAGCGTTAACGTGGTGCCCAAACTGATGCTCAACTCATATGATGCGTGAACGCGTTGCACTACGTGTAAATATCTCAATTAGAATACATTGCTATCAATAGGATGATGTCGAAATAATGCACTGCACCGCAATCGGCATGAGAACCTCTGAGATGCCAGTCATGTTGCATTCAATTTCAATCTACACTACACGATAGGTAGAATAATTATATGAGCTGATCTGGGAATTATATATTTATTAACTCGCTAACAAGAATTATTCTTCCTTCATTTGATATATCATATTATGTACCGGTATACATAAGTTAAAATATATGTTAGATTTACTGATTAGATATAATATATTCAAATTTAATCAAATAAAACATCCAATTATCCATTTAATTCAGAAAATATGGAACAAGCTTAATTATTAGCAAGATAACATTAAAAATTTATATAATATAATCACAAAAGATAGAACCCATCTATGGAAGCTGACAAATTTAAAAAAAAATATTACAAAATAGTATTATGTATTTACCTCTAAACAGATGTATTATATTATTAAACTCAAATAAATATATAATTCTGTAAAATAAATTGTAATCTACACCTGCCATTTGTTTATCTATAGTAACTTAGCTTTATCAACCATAATAATTACAATTTTTTTAAATAAATAGTTGTTTAGGCCTATCTACTTTTCTACCTATCATGTAGTCTACTAAAATTCTTGAAATTAGATAATTATTACTATACAAATTATATTAATCGTATACATTATTATATTATATATAATAAAACATATTATTACTACATATTTTCAACTAAATTATAACCTTTATTTATCTGACTATATTATATTTAATTGATTAACTATTATCTTTATATAATATATATATTTTAATCAATAATTTAGTTTTTATAACAATCCAAACATTGTTTTATTAGCCCTGCCTCTTACTAACCATTTGTATTACACGAATATGTATCAATCAGTGCTAGCTATGAGGAAGGTTGAATATTGAGGAAGTGTACACGCATTTGTGCGCAGGAAGAGTAGTCAGCCATTTAGTAATAACCAGCCTCAGTACAGACGACCTGGATTATATCTCTGATCGCCCTGTGACCTGCAGTCAACTCGATTGAAATAAAATTAAACATTAGATCATTCGATCACCGAAGTGGGTAAAATTGAATTTAATGCACGTGCTTTTTTTTAAGTACGCCGCTTGTTACACCCAGTCTGTGATATTCACGTATTTAGCTAATGTGGTAAGGATGAGTAAGGTTGGATTTAAAGAACGTGTATCTGCATTTACGTGGAAAAAGGGTAATAAATAATTTCAGAAAAAAAAGCTCAGAAGAATTTTTAAAAACTGGCCTTGACGTCACAGGCAAACTGGCCAGGCCAGGCGCGCATTTGACTGTTTTAAGGAGTTCTATATGCCCCCAAAGGATTTTCCCTATTCTGATCCAATTATTGGAAAGTGTTGATAGAGGTCTTGTTTTGAAATGACTTTATAAACACCTCAATTAGGCACGTTAGAAACACTGTAGCCTGCAGGAAATTCATCACCCCTTGGTAAATACTGCAACATTTTAAAACCTTCCTAGGCCATTGTGTTCTTGTAAAGGTATGTAAATACAAGATAGCAACGCAGGATTAAATTGCGGAGAGAAGTGGTAGGACTTAAACACTCTATCGTACATTTTAGCAGGGCAGGTATGTATGTATAAATCAATTTTTGAGAGAAAGAGATTGCAAGGGAGGGGGTGCGAAGGGTAGAGTGGGCGGGTAGAATGGTGTTGAGGGGGAAAAGAGCATTCCCTTATACCTTTATCGATATTGTATATTAACATTTCTGAGTTATGGGATGTTACAAACCAAGAAAATAGGTGGCTTCAGCCGACGCACAAAACCTAAAACAACTGTATTGCCCAAGATGAACTCTTACGTAATAGTGTAAGTGGCATAGATTACAATAATTCTTCGCTAATGATATTATAGCTTAAGACTCAATGACCGCTTATCCTTATTTATTGTTTAATGTCTTGAAAAAGTGCATTTTATCTGGATCAGATGTAATTTCAATTGACATTTTTAGGGGTAGGTGATCCAGAACTCCTCCACCTGTACTCATTCAACCCTTCCCGACAATCTTTGTTAAGTGACTGCAAATAACGCGCATGAAAAGCTTCATCAGTAAAATATGACCGCGCCCTTACTTTAAGAAGTACTGCTACTTTCTAAAGGCGGTGACTGACTTGTAACATGAGCATTGTAATGTAACGTTAGCATTGTAATGTAACGTGAGCTTTGTAATGTAACGTGAGTTTGTAATGTAACAAGAGCATTGTAATGTAACGTGAGCTTTGTAACGTAACACGAGTATTGTAATGTAACGTGAGCTTTGTAATGTAACGTGAGTTTGTAATGTAACAAGAGCATTGTAATGTAACATGAGCTTTGTAATGTAACACGAGCATTGTAATGTAACGTGAGCTTTGTAATGTAACGTGAGAATTGTAATGTAACGTGAGCTTTGTAATGAAACACGAGCATTGTAATGTAACGTGAGCATTGTAATGTAACACGAGCATTGTAATGTAACGTGAGCTTTGTAATGTAACACTTGTAATGTAACACGAGCATTGTAGTGTAACGTGAGCTTTGTAAAGTAAAGTGAGCATTGTAATGTAACACGAGCATTGTAATGTAACACGAGCATTGTAATGTAACGTGATCATTGTAATGTAATATGAGGAGCATTGTAATGTAACACGAGCTTTGTAATGCAACACGAGCATTGTAATATAACGTGAGCATTGTAATGTAACATGAGCATTGTAATGTAACGTGAGCATTGTAATGTAACACGAGCATTGTAATGTAACGTGAGCATTGTAATGTAACGTGAGCTATGTAATGTAACACGAACATTGTAATGTAACACAAGCATTGTAATGTAACACAAGCATTGTAATGTAACGTTAGCATTGTAATGTAACGTGAGCATTGTAATGTAACATGAGGAGCATTGTAATGTAACGTGAGCTTTGTAATGTAACATTAAAAGCATTGTAATGTAACACGAGCTTTGTAATGTAACACGAGCTTTGTAATGTAACACGAGCATTGTAATGTAACATGAGGAGCATTGTAATGTAAAACGAGCTTTGTAATGTAAAGTGAGCATTGTAATGTAACACGCGCATTGTAACGTAACGTGAGCATTGTAATGTAACGTGAACATTGTATGTAATGTAACACGAGAATGGTAATGTAACACGATCATCGTAATGTAACACAAGCATTGTAATTTAACACGAGCTTTGTAATGTAACACGAGCATTGTAATGTAACGTGAGAATTGTAATGTAACGTGAGCTTTGTAATGCAACACGAGCATTGTAATGTAACGTGAGAATTGTAATGTAACACGAGCATTGTAATGTAACACGAGCATTGTAATGTAACACGAGCATTGTAATGTAACACGAGCATTGTAATGTAAAACGAGCATTGTAGTGTAACATGAGGAGCATTGTAATTCAACACGAGCTTTGTAATGTAACGTGAGCTTTGTAATGTAACGTGAGCTTTGTAATATAACGTGAGCATTGTAATGTAACATAAGCATTTTAATGTAACACTGGCATTGTAATGTAATACGAGCATTGTAATGTAACACGAGCATTGTAATGTAACACGAGCTTTTTAATCTAACGTGATCATTGTATGTGATGTAACACGAGAATTGTAATGTAACACGATCATCGTAATGTAACACAAGCATTTTAATGTAACGTTAGCATTGTTATGTAATACGAGCTTTGTAATGTAACACGAGCATTGTAATGTAACGTGAGCATTGTAATGTAACGTGAGCTTTGTAATGCAACACGAGCATTGTAATGTAACGTGAGCATTGTAATGTAACATGAGCTTTGTAATGTAACACGAGCATTGTAATGTAACACGAGCATTGTAATGTAACACGAGCATTGTAATGTAACACGAGCATTGTAAATGTAACGTGAGCATTGTAATGTAACGTGAGCATTGTAATGTAACATGAGAAGCATTGTAATGTAACACGAGCATTGTAATGTAACACGAGCATTGTAATGTAACACGAGCATTGTAATGTAACATAAGCCTTGTAATGTAACATGAGGAGCATTGTAATGTAACACGAGCTTTGTAATGCAACGTGAGCATTATGATGTTACATAAGCATTGTAATGTAACATGAGGAGCATTGTAATGTAACGTGAGCTTTGTAATATAACGTGAGCATTGTAATGTAACATAAGCATTGTAATGTAACACGAGCATTGTAATGTAGCACGAGCATTGTAATGTAACGTGAGCATTGTAATGTAACATAAGCATTGTAATGTAACACGAGCATTGTAATGTAGCACGAGCATTGTAATGTAACGTGAGCATTGTAATGTAACACGAGCTTTGTAATGTAACGTGAGCATTGTAATGCAACACGAGCATTGTAATGTAACACGATCATCGTAATGTAACACAAGCATTGTAATGTAACGTGAGCATTGTAATGTAACACGAGCATTGTAATGTAACATGAGCATTGTAATGTAACGTGAGCATTGTAATGTAACACGAGCATTGTAATGTAACACGAGCTTTGTAATGTAACGTGTGCATTGTAATGCAACACGAGCATTGTAATGTAACACGACCATCGTAATGTAACACAAGCATTGTAATGTAACGTGAGCATTGTAATGTAACACGAGCATTGTAATGTAACGTGAGCTTTGTAATGTAACGTGATCAATTTTAATGTAACTCACTAGTCAGTGCGGTGTGGCTAGCAACGAGCGGAGTCGCTCGATGTTCTATACTCGATGGAATCATGCTCCATTCGACTGTCGGTTTTTCCACGAATCTCTTAATGGTTCCATTACAAGTCAGTGCCGGTACAAGCGTTCGTGCCAAGCACAGGGATTCAGTCGTCAAAGTGAATACTGGAGGAAATACGTGTTTTTTGAGATTACCATTTTGCAGAAAATTTCAGAATAAAATGGGGTGAAGCCAAGAAAACACATTTTTTTATTGGACAACATAGGAAGCAAACTATTTGGTGGGATCCTCAGACCGACAACATTATAATAGATTTTATAAAACGCTGCACTCGCGACTTGTAAGTCCGACATGTCAGATGGAAATAAGGACAAACTGGAGCAATTTCGAGACGAGCATTCAATGTGAGCATTCGCTGCGCCCAATCAGTAACTTAAGCTGAGTTTTGTAATGTAATGCTCGTATTGAACATTACATTACAAAGCTCGACTCAACCCAGTTGCCGGCTTAAGAGTTTGAAGTTAACATCCGCAAAATGTCCAGATATTGCTTAGTATTTAAAAATTAATTATTTTTAACACTTAATTTTTTGTTGGAATGGCATTTGTTCTTTCTTGGTTACCTAACTTTTTTAAATATAAACATTATTAGGAACCATATATAAAATTTTTATTGTTAAAATATACTTAAATATTTACTGAGGTCATAATTATTGGTAAAATCAAAATCAAATTTAATAAACAAGGTTAAAATTGCCTTATTATGAATTAAAATGTTAAGATTGGTTCCAAATATGGATGATTTTAGAGCAAAAGTTTGTTAATACTTGTAAAGATAAACCAAAATTAACTCTTCCCCACTCGCCAAATTAAGATGTTAAAAAATATTCAAGACTTTATTTAACACCATTAAGTTACGTTTACACTAACAACAGTACTGACCAGTGAAGCCTAACATAATATTGCATGTTAACTTTAGCAGGATTTATGAGTTTCAGTGGAGGTCGCTCTGGAGCGTCACTTTGGGCCAGTTTCATAGTCAAGTTTAGTACGTCTCAAGTGCGGCGTACTAAATTTGACTATGAAACTGGCCCTTTGTCTCACTTTCTAAAATAAGATACAATACGTATATGTTGTTTTTTACTATTAAGGATCATTGAAAACTAGCATTAGAGAACAGGACTCATTGTAAAAGATCTCCCCTAACTGAGTTGCTATTTTGTAAGTGACAGAGAAAGTGACCTTGGCTGATTTCTTCTTGAGAAGTTAAATCATCCAAAGGGACGAGGTGAGGGTTGCAAGAAGTCCTCGTGGCAGCCATTGTAAAAACAATCGCGATAACACAAGCCAACAGAGGGGACGTGTGTTACACTCGCTATAACACCAGCAAATAGAGGGGACGTGTGTTACGCTCGCGACAACACCAG
>CABFOV010007912.1:0-26026 GCA_902141375.1 Timema poppense
CTATGATAGCCAAGTTCTATTCCTCCTGTCCTAGTGACTGAGGACCTGAGAGTCTTAACTACATGTCTATGATAGCCAGGTTATATTCCTCCTGTCCTAGTCCCATGTCCACGTTGTTATTGTTCTCTCAATTGAATTGACTACAAGTCAGTTTATCAATCAAATACAGTTGTGGCTTACCTGCTAATCTTCCTCTCAGATAGTTTCTGTACACGAGTTCTTGTCACACTTTACCATCTGTCAGCTCCTTGTCTTCACCATAGTGTTACCTTGTCACTGTAATGTTACCCACTTACCATAGTGTCACTTTTGTGTTACATATTATCATTGTGTCACCACAGAGTTACTCTTACCGGAGTGTTACCACAGAGTTACTCTTGCCGGAGTGAAGCCCCTGTTCTAAAGCTCCTAATCCCTAATTCTATACGTAAGGTCCTAATCTCTGGTAGCAAAATCCTTTGCTCTCATGAGTTCCGCACTGGCTTTCTGGTGACTAGTAGGTCCGGTTTCAAATACCGGCTGTTGTATCTAGGATTATTTTATAAAATGGTTTCCCATTCTTTCTCCACGCAGATGCGGGGTGCACTCCCTCTAAAATCTTAGCTAGGAAACTTTATTATCGATACATTCGAAATTAAAACAAATAAATACTCACATCACAGTTGAATTTTTTTTTATCATCGCGTCTTACTACCCTTTCGGTTTGTATAGTTATGTTATAATTACGGTATTTCGCTTCGGTGGCCGCATGGTCTGACGCGCTAATTGAGCTGCAGACTAGACTATCAATGACGGGGATCAAGGTTCGAATCTCCGTCAAGTGTACTGAGGGTGGTTTCCCAAAATGTTTTTCAACTATCCCTCCATGCAAATGAGGCTATACCTACTCTAAATATAGCGGTTCTTGTCCCTAAAACCATTTGAGTGTAATCCGAACGGGTTATAAGATGTGGTGCTAAAAATATTTACACAGAAGTGTTTAGGAAGAGGACGGTTTAGTTTAGAAGAAGTGTACCAGAATTTGTGCTTAGAGAAAGTAGTAAAACGTTCTCGTAAAAATTACCCTCACTATACCCTACCGGGATTTGAACCCCATCATCCCCATGACGGCCAGTCGAGTATATTTCGAGAGTGACGCGTTAGACCATTTGACCACCGAAGCGGGTAATTGAATGCTGGTGTGTTTAATAAAATAATAATGAACTGAAAATAAGTTGTAAATTTAAGGTCATCAATGATTCGACTAAAAAAAACGTAATCACTTTCATATATTTTTATTTCATATCTTAATACACTCTATAAACATATACATACAATATTGTATACATAGTAAAGACAACATAAACACTTCTTTTCATACATAAATATTATACTATATTATCATATATCATTATATTTATCATTATATCTAGAATATGAAAAATGTAAAAAAAATTCTTTCATCATTATTATTTTTCTTTTATAATACCTGCAACCCTTGCAAAAAATTTTGATTTTCGTTACAGCATAAACTCGCCTTAGTACCCCAGCTCGGTCACATTAGTTAACATCTAGCCTAATCTAGAAACGAACTCATGACCATGGCACTTCAGGGTTAATTCTAAACATTGGCCGATTAAGATTACTTATTTAACAAACTCTAAACGTTTTCTTCCCGAACACTACGATGGATATAAGAGTTATCAAAAGATGTTAAAAGAAATGAACGCTGCATTGACATTTTGAGTACAATCAGACGGGTTTGCATATAAAAATATAATTCCATACTATATGAACATACAAGTCGAATATTTGGTTATCATAATAACTTAGTTTTGTAAACGAGCCAATCTTCAGAATTAGATATTATTTGGAGGTCATGAGTTCTAGTAACATTTGTTGCATTAAATCAAGTGAAGATAACAAAGCTACACTAGACTAGAATATATTCAATAAAAACAATATACACACGTCGGAATGTAGAAAGTATTTCGATCAAGGTGTTGGTATTGAAGGCTTCTTTTAAATTGACGGGTCAACACCAATTTGTCAAATTAAGTCTGTCTTACTTTGCCAGGGGACCTTGAACAACTTTATTTTTACTTAGTTTGTACAAATAATGTTGGTAAAGTTATATCTCAATAAATGACTATAAGTAAATTTCTCCCTTATCAAGTTTATACTTAAAAATAAATATTCTACATATATTGGACTTAATTTCTAAGCTATAAATTATAGTTGGGAGATTTTCATCAAACACTTATGTTGGATTTCTATAATCTGAGAGTATCTAGATCCTTACGGACATTAAAAATACCCAAAATCACCGGTGGAAAAGGAAGGTCCTTTCTACTTATATCACGTGTGCAAAGCTGGTGTTGATAGGACCAGTGGTGTGAATATGCTAAAAGTCAAATTGAACACATTTAAAGAACCTCAAATTAATTAATATCATCCCCTTAAAGTGCTTAAATTTTAAATTGAAAGTTAAATTAATTAGACAATATTGTATTTTAATTTTGAATTTTGATACGCATGCTTTGAAAATAATAACTTTCAAAATATTTTGGATTGTGTTATTAAATTTAGTTTTATTTCAATTTAATTTGTAAAATAAGCTTGTTTCTGCTATATTTACGTATTTTTGATGAACAATTTATGTAGCACAGGATTCGTATTGAACAAGCACACAACGATAGCATGACATGATGGTGTAACAGCATACGATGTTTGTAAACAAAACTAAAGGAGACCAGTCAAGAACTAGTTTTGAAAACTTCTACTTGTTTAATTGAATACATTTAAAAAATTTAATCCACACCACCAAAACCACTTTATTTTGTATTTGACATTTTAAAATAAGCTTGATACAATTTTGATACAAACAATTTACCCTCCTCTTTGGGCACTGAAACAAACGCTCCATTCTCGTCTTGTCTGGTTTAGTGATGTTGGATTGGTCGGGGTTTAAATCCTGATAAGGTATTCTGAGGTTGTTCTACCACAAAAATTCTGGTACCCCTTCTCTAAATTCTCCCTATCTCATATCTACCCTCTAGGTGTAAATTTATGTATTTTATTGACAAACGAAGAGGAGGAACAAATATACCACAAAAGATTACTAAACAATCTTAGAATAGATTTATAAGTTATTATTTCTAAATTTAATTATTTAAAAATATATACTAAGAGTTGGACAAGCCAATGTCACGTGTTTTAATTTACTATTTTTCTTGTAGGTTTTTAATTGATTAAATAGATTTAATATATGTGATAAGTGAGTTTCCCAGAAGATTAAATGTGAATTTTATTTATTTCTTATTAAATATAATTAAAAAAATCTTAATAAATCTGACCACATATGGTCAGCTAGTATTTTGTTTCAGTTTTACCATTGAGAAAATTTAAAAAATTACATTTTATGTGTTTTGAATACAAAGTGATTATAATTTCTTCGTTTCCAGTTTGAAAATAAAGGTGAAAAAAATAAAATTTATATCCACAAGAAAACAGTTTTAAAAAAATGCACTTGTTTAACATAATATGTCATAGTTTATTTTGACGTTTGTGTTATCTGCATTGCTGTATTATATATTTTATTCATCTTCTTAAGATGTTTGACTAAATTCAACTCCATTTACAACCATTTTCATTTTGATTATTTATCAGGTAATAAGTTACATTTCTCTATAGATTCTAACTTATGTTGAGTTTACAAAAGCACAATATTTTTGTATATAGGGACACAGACTTCAATCGTAACATTTACATTTAATAAACCTTTTACAATGAATCAAATTTGTAATTTTCATATAATTGTAATATTCAGCTCCATGAGAGTTACAAATTTATAAAGTACACAACAATATTATATATATATTGTAAGCATAGAAGAATAAAATTTATCGAATAATATCGAGAAGAACAATAATATTGAAAAGAACTAGCCAAACAATATTTTTGATTTTTTGCTTCATTTCTTAAATATTAAGTTGCAGCCTACTCTAAATGTAAATGCTAATCTAAAATAAAAACCCACCCAATATAATGACGTGTTAGTTAGGTAAATCTGCTCTGACGATGGCTTCTTTATTTTCCACCTCCACCGACCACAACACAACTTCTCAGAGCTGACAACCTTACAAAACACGACTGTGAGCCTCGCCGGGGACTGTGGCAGCCCTGCTTCGTCTTCAACAACTTCTTAACACTACATAGTACAATTCGAAATGATGACTAAAGCTGATTACACAATTAAGACACTTTAATTAGAGACATAGAAGTTTTCTCTTTGACGAGTTGGTATCCACACAATTCTTTTCTTTGACTATTAAAAATGTTAACGTCGAACCAATGAAAAACGAGAAAATGGAAACTACAAGGCTGATATCTAGTGGCGTATTTTGTACCAGGTTAACCAGTTGATTGCTATAATTTTATTTTGTTATTTACTAATTTGATCGAATGCCTTCTAATCGTGCTCCATCTTCACATATTATAATTACACAAAAAGATGGCTGATTACCGTTTATATTATAGCTCTATTAAATAAATATACACAGAAAAATACTTATTACTGAATTGATAAACAACAAACGTTGACTCAAAATTTCTAACACTCCCAGTTAGTAAAGTGAAAATTTTGAGATGAATATCACAATTATTGTGTCTGATATCATTGGCAGCCATACTTCAAATACCGGATAGCCCTATATTCTAGTAAAAATGTACGTCTTTATGTTCAAAATGTGTAATTGTGTAACCAGCTTAAATATACGTACATGAGAAGCTCAGTGCCAACATTTCACAAACCGATCTGGAAGAGGTGCTTTGGAAACTGAACTCTCAATTAAAATAAGAGGAATTTGAAAATGGCAGGTACAGTTTCATCTGAGTCGTTTTACCTGAACAAATACAGTGTTTGAAAATCGTAATATAGAAACAAACAAAAAATATATTATTTATATTTAAAATTCTTTTTATGTTACAGTGTTAAATATATTTTCACACAAAAAATCGATGCCATCATGAATTTTTATTTTGTTCAAAATATATTCATATTTGACTCTTACACACTCTTATTGAACTATTATTAACGCTTATAAAAATAATGTTGACTAGGAGAATCTGTTGGGACTGAGCGCTTCAAATTTACTCTTTCAAATTTAGCTTTGAAGAGTGAATACGATATCATAACGAAATAAAGATTACATTTCAATAATTAAATTAGCACCCAACAAACAACGAACATTGGTTACATAAATATTTCCAAGTGATGTCTTCATACTATCTGGAATTAAATGTTTATATATGGTGTTGTCTAAACAAAAAATGTTACAGTGACGATGCGGGGAAAACAAGTTTTCAAAATGGAAACCCTTTAATTTATAACACAAGCTAAATGTATTGAATTGTAATGAAAACTCATGAAGGTAACTTAATTACGATGATCCACTGAATATAACACACATGATCTCGTAAGAATCTTCCCTAGATGTACTTTCTTACCTCACAACCAGTAAAGTTTATGTTTAACACAGATTGTTCAGCTAGTTGTAACAAACCTCAGCAAGACCATTGAGTACTGTCTCTTTTTGAATGTGCCATGAGTTACCCATGATTCAGCTGTACTGACACAGACGGTTTCTTCAAATGTAACTACTCATTCTATTTATCTTATCTATGACCGCAGTAGATCATTATAACTTAGTGGAAGATTAGTATGGACCAATTTTAAATTGACTTTGCATCAAATATTTATATGATAAGTTTGTTTGAGAAAGTGGGATATTGACTGATTCTAAAGGAAAGAACTAAAAAAATTATTTAAAAAAAATTAATTTTATTACATCTTAACAAAGTGATCGCTTTGTTTATGTACAACGTAAGGAACCCAACAAAACCACGTAGTAAAATCTTACTGTTAGCACATTTGTTTAATATGATATCATATAAATATTTTATTTTGAATAATTAAAAATATATTTTTTACAATTTTATAAAGCAGATATTGTTTATTTATCTTAAAGGCCATCAAAATATTCGATATATATTTAAATAGCTGTTTATTTTTAAAATTTACCAAAACTATTAAAAATTATATTATTCTGGTTAGAACTATTTTATAAACAAATTTATGATTTAGGCATTGTTTATCAAGTAAATTGATTCCTAAGTGTAGAGGATTATTTAATAGATTCTAAGACGTTGAATTATTTTACAACGTCGACAAAAG
The DNA here is from genome assembly GCA_902141375.1 of Timema poppense. Taxonomy (NCBI): domain Eukaryota; kingdom Metazoa; phylum Arthropoda; class Insecta; order Phasmatodea; family Timematidae; genus Timema; species Timema poppense. The sequence goes on from CABFOV010007912.1 coordinate 6,215, forward strand.
TAGTTTGACTTGTTATATCCAAATTATAGGTAGGCTTAAGCTAGAACTAATCCAATGGTTGATATTTCTGAGTTTTCTCTAGAAAAAATGTATCATTATACTTTATGAAACAATCAACGATACTGACGATTTGTTACCAAAAAAACTTGACTTGGAAAAATAAAATAAAAATTAACATATTAGTTAAGTTAAAATATAATTTAGCTGTGGTGATATTTACATTGTACATTTGTGTTGCTATAACGCATGTAATGTTTTCTTTATAAATGCAGTATAGCAATGGCTACGCACAAGGTATAATTTAATACCGCGAGAAGTTCTGTTTGGTGTTTGAATACAAACGAGATTCAAGGTATATATTGCCATGAAAAGTTCACCATTGTGTTTGAACATTAAAAAGATACAAGGTATATTTCAGTGTAGTAAAAAGAACGCGTCCATCTTGTTTTAGCTGCTGAAATGTCACATCCTGATATGCTGAGGTTTGCTGTACACAGCTTGAATAAACGTGGTGGAAGGACTCCCAAAACACAACCATATGTCCTGAAACACGCTCAATAAAAATGCATTCCCTAATAATGTATGGTCTAGTTTGTATTGTGGTTTGTTTGAATGTTGATAAGCATTTAAACATGAAATTAGAACGAAACTAAAATGGAATCTAAGAGATTTGCGTTTGAAAGATAGTTGATAGTTGCAAGGGCACAGTGTTTGAAGGAAACTAACATCATTAACCTATAGTTTACATTGCAACAAACGACATTTACTTTAGGTTAAATCACTGACAGTGATTGTTTTATTTGAGGTAGGGCCTGCATTATCTTGCCACTATAATAACATCCTGCTTCAAATCAATATTATAAAGGGGAAAGGGTAAGTTAGGCGTTAATGTTGCTCATAATATTATAGCTGTACAAACAATAGTTTGTTAATTTGCATGCCATCAGAACACAGCTCCCATGTTGACATCTCCAACATGTTGATAATCTGTACCCATGGAAAAGTTAAACAAAGTATATTTAAAGCAATGTTTCCCGGAATGTTTTAAGGATATAAATGCCTCTCGTACAAGGAAAAGATATTTTATTTTAAGTGAAATACTTATTTAGTAATTTTGTATGGTGACTGCTATACTATGCAAGCAATTAACTACATGAACATGGACTACTATTTCACTGGTAGGAATTTTCCCAAGCTTTGCATGCGATACAGTCACACAAAGCCACGTGCACAAATTTCAACTAAATATCAATGCTTAACTTCAACTCAACTTTGAGGTTATGTTTAACATTTGTGATGCAATAAACGTGTTAACTTAATTTAATTGTAATAAATGTTCTTGAGGAGTAGAACCACTATGTGTGATTTTAAATTCCAAGTAACGTTGCTTTGATCTATAAAATTTTTTTAAAGTTATGGGATGGTGGAAAATTGATTCTATATCTTGAAATTTCTTAAGAAAATATATGATCTTTTTTTGGTTGATTTTCACGTTAACTTAGTAAACAAGTTGGTTTGTTGGGACAGGTGTCATAATAAAGTGTTGCACTGTGAATAGTATAATAAAGATGATCCAATCTACAAATCGTTTGACATTAAAATACTATCGATTCTAAACGAAATACTATCAAGATACTACCATCTGCCATTTTCTAATCTAATCTTTAAATAAGCGGACGTTTGTCCTTGTATCAAGGGGAATCATGGATCTTAAGAGCTCATCACACGTTCGATTAACCGGAGTAGGATATACAAGATTAACCGGGGTAAGAGATAAAGATTAACCGTGGTAGGAGATATAAGATTAACTGGGTTAGGATATACAAGATTAACCGTGGTAGGAGATACAAGATTAACCGTGGTAAGAGATACAAGATTAACCGGGGTAAGAGATACAAGATTAACCGTGGTAAGAGATACAAGATTAACCGGGGTAGGAGATACAAGATTAACCGGGGTAGGAGATACAATACTAATCTTGGTAGGAGATAAAATATTACATTCAAACCAGGAAAAGTGCCAAAGTGCGCTTTTCGCCATTCTTGATTTAACAACAGCAAAATTTGTCTCAGTTTAATAATTTGCTGATTTAAAAAGATATTTTTTAACTATCTTATAATATGATTAAATGGTTTTGAAGGCCTCAACTACACTTTTTTAAAGTAGAATACAAAAATGTGCACTCAGTTTTGACGCCTGGGTTCGAGCTGTATAATCTACAGATACCATGATTTTATTATCGATAGGGTCATCTTTTATATTAGAAAAATGTTTTTTTGTTCAAAACTGATAAAATGTTACAATAGTATTTTTTGTTATTTTATAGTTATTGATAACATCTATCAAAAGTGACAGCGGCAGATAACATCACTTGACGTATGATTGCATGGAAACAGATGACGTAGCTTTTTATAGCCGTCATATAAGTCCATTTTTCAAAGCATTGGGGTATAGTTAAGGCGCTATCCATTATATGAGACGGGTTATTAAGGGATAATAATAATAATAATTTTGAAATATTATTATTGCTAGCATAAAGTGAGTCGTAATCATTTTTCGTTTACTTGCATCTGAGGACCTACTTATTGTGAACTACGAGAAAATGGCCCTTCACTGCCTCTAATAAAAATATAATCTGTGTTAAGGTTGACATACATCCAAATGAAGCCCCTGTTTGCCTCCAATAGACCATGTTTTGAGTATCACACATCAGGACTCTTAACTCAAATAGCTCATGTTAGGTCGTACACTTCGTTTAATATGATCGGTAGAAATCTTACATTTACTCACTACACTATGGCCCTATCTTATAACTTACACCATAGTGGAACAAAACAAGGTAAGCTTCCTTACTTACAAGGTTCAATGAACCTGAATGTGATTCTCAAATAATCTCTGTTATAAGGGACATATACACAATTTCATTCTCAACTAGCCCATAATTTAGAGAACATTCACAAAAATTACGCCTTAAATAACCTAGTATCTCGGGGACATACATCAAAACTTAACCTCCAATACTCTACTGCCCTGTAAGGTATCTGGCTTACCTTGCATTATTACACTATGGTATAGCTTACAAGATGAAGTCATAGTGCAATCAGTCAAGGTAAACAAAGTCTACACACGCACTGTAATTGGTCGTTTAGGTTATATACTGTAGCGCATTATTTTATTTATATTACTGTAACAATAAAGCAGGATCGAAGTAACAATATTATCTCATATATGAAAATTAACTTTTAGAACACCCGCTTCGGTGGCCGCATGGTCTAAGGTGCCACTCTCGCAGTAGATTATACTGTCATTGACAGGGAGATTGAGAATCGAATCTCGGTCAGGTGTATTTCCACGCAAATGCTGGTACACTTCCTATAAATATAACTTCTATAATCCCTTAAACCATTAGTATAATTAGTACATAAGTGAATAACCCGGACGGGTAGTAAGACGCGGTGCTAAAAGGATAATTAAATGATAAATAACAGCTTTGGACAAGGGAATCGAACCTGTAGCCTGTGGCCTTGAGAAGCAATGCTCTACCACCATCACTTTCCCCTGATAATTATATTATTGTGCCTAATCGGGGTCACTACTGGTGAAAAGTGACTTTAGGCACGAAACAAACACCAATGGCCCGACGGCAGTGCATTGGTACCGGTTACCGGGTTTGATTCCCATTACCAGGAAGTCAATTTTCAATAAATTGAATAGAATTCCACGTGGGAAATAATTACACATCATTTTATGCTACACAAGAATTAATTAATAACAAACTTCTCAAAGTTTCATGCAGTGACACTAAGACCGCTACGGTTTTATAACTTAACGAAGAAGAGATTTCCTCTTTAAAATATATAAATCATGCATGTACTCAACATATAAGTTAGTGATGTGTGGATATACATGCAACAAAACATTTCCGTCAATGAAATCATAAAACTTACTGTCAAACGAATGTTAACATGCATCCATGACAGTCCATTTCATCCCTGTACAAATCACACATTTGTGTCACTACTTTGGGTTTCAGGCATTAATCGCCCTCGCTACAATCAATCAAGAATAAAACAAACGCAAGGCAATACGATTGTACTTAGCGGAGCTATGCGCGCATGCGCAGCTGATGTTTTACTACTTAACAATTAGAGAAAACTGCAAGGAAATCACTATGGCAAATATTATTAACTAACCAGATAAGTAATTATTAAGAAATATTAATTTTTTTTCACCAAGTTTTAATGCCCGTTCGGGTTTGTACTAATTAATTTAAGGTGTTAGGAATGATAAAGATTGAATTGATAGAAAATGTACCCACATTTGCATGGCAGTAGATTGGAAAACCTAAACCTCAGTACACCTTACCGGGATTCTAACCCCGATCTCCTTGTCATTGGAAGTCTAGTCTACTGCGAGAGTGACGCCCTTGATCGTGCGGCCACCGAAGCGGGTTAAGAAATATTAAACGCTCTTTCATGAGGTCATTGGTTTAATTCCTATTTGGTGATAACAACCAAATTCAAACTATTCTCATAAGATGGATTGTGTATGTGTAGATTAAATCAATTTTTGAAAACCTGGCATATTTTTTTGAAAATATGAATAAACATATAAAATACATTTATTTAAAACCACTTCCTTCCACCGTTGTTACAAAAATATAAATTTTGTTTGACTTTTGTTTAAAGACATGGAGATTACTGTTCAGATTTATTTTATAAGAAAAATTAAATCTCTTGTGCGAATGTATGTGTACTTAAACATTGCTGAAAACCAGGGCCTGCGCTGAAACAAAATCACGCACTAGTTTGCGTAATAGATATTTTTTTTTATGATTTTCTTTTTAGCGCCGCGTCTTGTTACCTGCTCATGTTACATGCATGGTACAGCCTGAATTTGGTTGGAAGAACGGTGAAGAAAATCCAAACATATTTTTTGACGTCCAACATTGATAATATTTCACTATATTATTATTAATAATATATATCAAAAGTGATAGCTGTAGATGACATGACTTGATGTATGAATATTTAACATTGTTTTAGTAATTTTAGTAACTGACTTCTACTGTTCTTCCTACCAAAATCATACTATAGCTATACCCTGATTTTCGTTGGAAGAACAGTAGAGAAAATTCAATCATATTTTATTGTGGTCAACATTGATAACATTTTACCATATTATTAGTGTTATTTTATAGGTATTGGTAATATCTATAAAAAGTAACAGCTGCAGAAAACATAACTNTTGATGTATGAATCTATTAAAATTGTTTTGGTAACTTTAGTAACTAACTTCTACTGTTCTTCCTACCAAAATCATACTATACTTGTTTTCTTAATATTTGCCATGATGGTTTATTCCTCACGTGGTAGTTGTCAACTTGTACTGAATTAAGTAGGGAAACATCGTCCTAAAGTACTGTACGTGGAGCATTAGGTGCGATTATGAAAAAATCAAATCAAACATTTCGAGGATAGCTCATCTCAAGCATAGAATATTACCCTTAGGTAATCCAAAGAAAAATTTAATCGACAAACATCGAAGCTAAGTTCAATCCAGCTAATATTGTTCCAACACACACACACACACACACACACACACACACACGAGATATAATCCAGGTCAGGCAGTGAAATCCTGTTGTTAGGCCTACCCATGGTAGTTGATAGGAACTGTAGAGTAAATGGAGCCTTGAACCTTGGCTCCAGGAACTGAGTAATTTGTTACAAACCTAACCATGTTAGATTGTTAATGATAGGTTGCATGAAGGTTAAAAACAATTTATAGAATGTTTCAATTGATTAAATATACAAACTTCACTTACATTCTATAAAAATAAAACGAATTAATAAAAAATAAAAAGTGATCATTATTCGACCCTATAGTCAAATGTTTAAGGATAAAATCATTTTAATAAGTGATTAGCAAGCGTGTATTTTATTATATTTATAATTAAATTTATGAGTTACAGAATAAATCACGTTTGATACGCCTGTTTGCTAAACATGAATGTTTTATAGTTTTAATAGAATTTCTATAACATATAATATATCTAGGGAATACAATTTTTTTCATAAAATAGAATCCAAACTTGAGTCCAGTCAATGCTCTTGTGGTAAATACAGTTTCTCTACGAGAGAGGACAATAACTGGCCCCAAGTTGAGTAGAGTTATTCCCCTGGCTCCCTGCAACCCACATTACACACTATCACTCAACGTTTATTCACGCAGCTAGGAATGTGCAATGAAGCTCTTGGTGTTTGGTGACGCTATTTTAATGTGGATTCACACATATTGTTTTAGTGGTTTGTGAGATTCATAACTGACATTACCACAAGAAATACAGCAGTGTGAGGCCGTGGCCTTAAAAATAATATATCTTTCTCCGTTATCAATAAATTTTGTTATAAAAGTGATCATGATTCCATCATTCCAATTCAAGATTACCATTTATTAGGTTTTATCAAGGATAAGATTACAACTATGCTGAAAACAAATGTCAAAGAAATCAATAGGAATTGTAATATTTTTTAAGGAAAACAAGTGTTCTAATGGGTTATTGTTTTAATACACATGTGGCATAGCATGGGTCAACTATTTAACCTCACCGATGGAAATAATGCAACCGAAAAACAAAACTAATGTCGTTCTTATCCACAAATAGCGTGATGGATTGCTGCTATATGCCACGTTGCTAATTACTTTTCAGATAATTATATAATCAAAGTCGTAGCTCTAAATACGACCTGCCTACTAGATTAGTTGGATCACATCAAGGATAAGTACTAAAAACAATATTACTACAATATGACAATCTGTTTTTGATTACCTCTTTAGGATCAAAAAAGTTAATGACTTGTACATTTTACTAAATGAATGGAATACATCAAACGTTTGGATAATTAGTGTGGTTGAAATGGGAATATTGTTTTTCTGTGAATGATTAAACCTAAAACCTGCTTTGGGATTCATGGGGGCATTAGCCTGTGGCTCACGGGTCGCATGCGGCCCGGACCTCAGATCTGTACCTGGTTTTATATTTCTTTTTAAAAGGGCGTAGCCCCGATATGCATCATTGAAAAATTGTGCAACAAAAATATATTACTTTTAATACGGCAAAAGCGTACAGCCAGCCCTAACGGGTAGTAAGATGCGGTGCTAAAAATATAAAGCAAATTTGCAAAATCAAATAAGGTACCAAATAGGTATTTACAACTTCAATTAAAGATAAATATTTTTCATGGATAATTATTGAAGTAAGTTACTATGACAAAATAATTATATTCATTTGTCTATATAGCTAGTATTTGGGGACTTGAGGCGGTAAGGGGGAATCACCCCTCTTTCAAACTACTAGAACATAATCAAACGTTTTTAAATAATCTTCGTTCATGTAAGATTAACATAAATCAAGGCTTTGTTACGTCAGCGAATTCCAAATAAGTCCCTCTCCCTCGTTTCTCCATACTCTGTTGAATGGGTTGAGGTCTTGGGCAAATGTCACGTAACGCTAACAAATAGTTTCTCACAAACATGCGAAATATAGTGCAAAACAGCGAGGAGACCATTGTTGGCTGCAAGGCGAATATCTTGCATTTGTGTCACATTGCAAAAGCTCTCTACAGACAACACGCACCCCGTCTGTCAGGGGTTGGGCCCCCCTAGCATGAGCTGTTTACATGCAACCCTTCTTCTTCATCCCCTGACAGCTGGTTCAACCCTCTCTCTCACACATCAAACTACATTTCTAATACTTTTCACCCCAATTTATTTTTGGGGTGAATTATGGAATCTGCAGCTTTCAGTTTGAACAAGCCTGCCAATATTAGTGTAGTGATCCTCGTACCCTTAATGGGTACATTTGAACCCCTTCGCTCTTTCTGATATCATAAAAGTAGTTTGATATGAAAGTTATCAGTTATTTCATGATATATTATTAAAACCCAGGGAAAAACACTTTTATCTTCAACTATCTCAGAAACTATTATCACAAATAATAATAATAATGCTTGTACATTCTTTTCATGGAGGCTCTTTACACGTCCCGATGATATGATGATGATATGGTAATGAGTACGGGATAAAGTCTAATTAAACAAATCCTGGTGACCGTTGTGATAATGACCCTTTCGAGAAAAATACCCAAGGTACCAGCCGAGATTTGACCCCGAGACTTTTAACCTTGCAGTCAAGTACACCAACCACAACACCACGAGGTTTCTTACCAAAAACGGTAACGAATTATAACTGATTAAATCAACAAGATATTGCAAAAAATAAATTTTAATTTCGGTGAATTTATTTTTATACTCAGAGTGATTTTATAGTTATGTTCCTTTACAAATGATATAAATTATTACGAGTAGTTGATATCATCCCTAGACCCAGCCAGTTTTTCCCCTGTAGGACGGTCAGATTATGTCCCATAAAGACTGTTATAATTCTCTCTATAAAACTGTCGGTTTTGATTCAGTATATTGTCCGTCTTTGTAAAACTGTAAATCGTTTATTTATAAAACATTCTGTTAGCTCCTCTCTAAAACAATTAATATGTAAAAAGTCCAATGCTTCATCTTTGAAACTGTTAATTTTTCCTCTGTAAAACTGGCAACAATCCTTTACTAAAACTGCCAAAGGTTCTTCTATTGACAATACTTTCATTTGTAAAATTTACAATAGAAGATTTATAATAATCTTTATAATATCCTCAATATTCATTTAAATGAACCAGAAAATAATATTGAATATGTAGGTAAAGATAAAATAAAATTTAAGTTAATGAAATATTGAAAGAAAGCTGAATTTTAAAGAGGAGTAAATCGATTACCTTAGTAGACATAAGCAACAAAATCAACGGTTGACCTTTTTAAGTGAAAACTGTCAGTTCAAATATTAGACATCATTAATTTCTCCTTATAATTTCAAGGAAAAAGTTATGTTAATTTGCTAGGAGTGATCTAAATCCAACACATTAGTTATCAAATGTTATATTTCTCTAAATAACCAATATTTGTTTGGCAGTACTTCTATTATTTATAAGCCTTCTTTCAATAAAACCTAAGTATGAACCAAATAAGACGTGATCTGTTAGGAAATGAAAGCTTTTCTTAAGGGCACCGCCTACTTGGAAGAAAATATCCTCCCACTACAAAATTCACTATGGAATTGTCAGTTTTGAATATTTAAAACCATTAAGAAAAACTCGATTATAATAACATTTTCTGTTGTGACCCCATCAAAAATGTGCTATGTTTGTTTGAGTAAGACTATATTTATGTTGACTCCATAACTGTGACGTTTCACGCCAAACGTCGTTAAAATTGATTTTTCTTTAGATTAAAAAACTTAAAAATAGGAGGGTTTCAATCCCTTACGGGGACATGTTGGCACATTTATACCCCAGTTTGACACGAGCTATATTTGTAAATGTCAAACTTCTTTTTTTTTTAAACGTGGGATTTATGAACGTCGTAAAGCGTCTAAACTCTTTGTTAGGTTACTCTATTAAGGTGGGGACGTAGGGGACGCGAGAAAAGGTTACTGTTTTTTGCAGTTTTTATAGAAAAACTTTTTTTAGTAAAAATAAATAAAATATTGCTCCAGTACAAGCACAGAGTTTAATTTTCTTCACCTGGTGATATCAACAGTTATTGAATATCTGTGAAGAGTGTCTTAGAATTTAATGGCAATTTTTTATCTTCATTTAAAAAGTTTTTCATATAATGCCGCTATGCTCATTACAGATATTCAACAACTGTTGATATCACCAGGTGAAGAAATTAAACTCTACTAGTGAATTGCTACAATGATGGCTGCAGATGATTACACTAAATTATATTTTAAGATTTTTATTGAGAAAGGTTATTCATAATAAGCCCTTACTTGACTTTCTAGTTAAAAGTTTAGTCGTCAAAATCTATCAACTTTAAATACATGTTTAGCTTTCGGTGTTCAATTTGAATCAAAACGTATATTTATCCCCTTCACACGACGATGATAACTTTAAAACAACCCCCCTCCCAACTATCTATCAATTTGTTGCACCAAACCCCTCCAGTAAGTATTGAGCTGTTATTTCTAACCAAGGAGGAATTTTTTCTTCACTGCATTTCAATCAAACACAAATGATGGTGTCCATGGAGATGTAAACAAGGAATAATTGTAACCGATGGGCCATTGCAACGAGTAAGTAGGGTTTTCATTACAGGTTACTACTATATTTTACAACCTGGACCCCCAAACCTTAGAATGAGTGTTCATTAGTCAAAATAGTTGTGCAGTTTTCTCGTAATTTAACCGACCGTAAGTGGTCCAATCAAATTATATATAAGATGTTTCTACTGAATTACTATTTTATTTATTTTGACCAAAATAAGTTTTGATATATGGACTGCGTTGTCTGTTCTCCCGCCCTAAGTGACTTCACTTTGGTACATACGTCTATCACTTCAAAATAAAGAAATTAGTTTCAGAGTGCTATTTTCGGTACCATCTACTTTGAAAGAAATCGTTAAAATACATGATTTTGGTGAATTTTGAAATTTTCGAAAATTAAATTATACCATGATTCTCATTCCTACAGCACCATTTATTCGCTCTCGCTCTTACGTGTCAAGGATCAAACAATGATTTTTTTAAATATATAAACGTATTAAATATTTTCATTATTTTCCAAGTTTGTATAAAACGTCAGAAGGCAGTTGGGCTTGCTCTTGAAAGGGAGAGGTTGCGCCCATTTACAGAGCCATTGTTTCATTTCCACCCTCTCCCCTGTTCAACCCTCCTCACCCCCTTAGATTCCCACCCTTGTTGGACGACTTTGAGTCATCCGTTGATCTCCTGTTCCCGAAGAAAGTGCGTCCACCACTGCTTTCTTTTCCCTCGTCCCCTCCGAGTGATTGGAACCAGAGCTGGAGACAGAACAAGGGTTGCTCACGACCTACCACAACTCGTCATTTGATACAGTCAAGCTACTACTATATTAGAGCTTAGAATCACGCCATTTGTGTTAAATCATCTACTCTAGTAGGACAGGGCTTTACACACTCACTCCACGAAAATGCGCGCACACTTCCTCTAAATATAACCTTCCTTATCCCTAAAAACATCAGCGTAATTAGTACATAAGCGTTTAACCTGAACGGGTAGTAAGACGCGGTGCTAAAAAATCAAAATCATGTGAGTTGTGTTGTAATCAACGTTTTAGCCATTTTAAACAATAGAACAAGGTTCGCTTCAAGAATATTATTTAGGATTATTGTTTTGTTACTTTTGACAAGTCTGATTGATACTTAAAAATTAAATATTAAAGTTCTCTTTCTAAACAAATTCGGTCATTCTTAAAGTAAAGTAAATAGTTAATAGGACTTTATATAAACACAGGGATGTTTGGGACAAAAGTATGTCCGTAGATAGGGGGTGGGGAGATTGAATTAGTGGAAAAAAAATGTATATTTTGCATTCCCCTTCAATTCCTTGGCTAGTAGCTTATTGGAATCTTATAAAATCAATATAAACTACAACCCAAATTATGTTTTAACTAGTTTATTAAATCTCTTCGAGGAAGGATTTATGTGAAAAAAATCTTTGAAATCTCGTGTTGGGGGACTTACAGATGAGAAGCCCCCCTTCCCCATAAAAAATATGACTCCAACAAAGATATACGCGCTACCTATTTTAATCTTTGAAAATCAAAAGAAAACTACATGATATATCACTTATATTATTTAAGAGCTCTTGTTTATTACATTTTTTATTTAAAAATATTACCTCATTTGCCCCATATACAAAAGAAAATTATAGCAGTGCCCAGGTGAAAATTCACCTAAGCCAACTTTCTCACGTGTTCAAATCACAGTCAGAGTCAGTCGTTTTGGGAATTTTATACAAATCTAGAGCTCAACATCTTTTTATATATTTCAACCACTTCTGATGACATCACAAAGCCTGTCTCACTGTCATCCATACATTCACCGACTAATGTCAATCATAATAGACTGTGGATTTAACATTGAACATTTGTGGACTTGGATGAATATGATAATACTTGAAGTAAATGTTTTTATTTAAAAAATAAAATAAAAATTGGTTTGATTTAACTCAAAAAATATCTGTTGAATTATATTGTATTTTTCTGAAATTGCTTCTTCACCTTTGCATATTTTTGAAATTTGAATAATTGAGGTTTATTTTCTGTATTTAAGCCCTAATGTTTTTATATATTAAGATTATTTGTTAGAATTCTGAGAATTATCGTCTAAAGGAATCGCTTCACGTTTTAAATAAATAGATAAACAGTGCAAGGCCATAGCCAGCCAATAATCTCAGGGGAGGGGGGTTTGGTGGGCACATGCCCCAATTGCCGGAAGCTAGAAAAAATTCTATATGATAAATAGTTCTAGAAGCTCTCTGAAGTGTTTTTTTAAGGCAACATAACCCCCTAATTCATACTTGTATCTTAATTTTGATATTGTTTGAACCATAAGTAAACCCATATATATGTTGTTCAAAATATTTCGTGGGGGGGGGGGACCCCCCCTCCGGCTACGGCCATGAAACAGTGTTATGTGGCCACCCCAATAAGAATAAATAGAGACTGGTTTTAAGAAAGTGATGAAAGCTATGGCAGGTGTGGTTGCACGGACAGGTAGCTCTCGTGCCAGGGGTAGTTTGGGGTGTCAGACACGCGCTTACCCCTCACCCCTCACCTTTACCGCCTTTTTTCCGTATTCTTATACATACAAACTAATATATAATCTATCAACCCATTTATGGTAAGTAAAACTACGATAAAATGGCAGAACTGATTTATTTTGACAAACGAACACTCATTTTAAAGGTTATAAGTCCAGGATGTTGTATAAAATAGTAGCTTCCAACGGAAAACTGATTTTCCTAGCAAGTTTCTATCTTTTCTCCTGTCATGATCCCCTATGTCCTAAGTCCCTTCATGTCCTGTCATGATCCCCTATGTCTTAAGTCCCTCCATGTCCCGCCACGTCACATAATGTCAATCCAAGTGACAAGAACGCGTCACAATACCATTGTACTGGGATGTTTTTATCTGGTAATGAAAATGTTTAATAAATCTGGCGGATCCCTTTTACCGTGGTCTCTGTGCCATAACGGCCAATACGATTAGAGATTAGAGAATAGCGCCAAGATTAGGCCACAACGGCACGGGCTACGTACCCTTTGATACTTTCAAGGAGTGATGAGGGGGAGGGGGTTTCAAATCGGGATCACCCCAACGCTTTCCACATTTCTGAATTACTTTTTTTTGCTTCACTTTTTGCGATGCTTTTATTTCTTTTTTTTTGGTTGGTCTTCGTGTGACGCGAGCCGGGTGACCCGAACCACCCTCCTATAAGTTGTATTTGCATGTGCTTCTCGCCGACAGGGTGAATGAAAGGGGGAGGGGGGCGGCCCTTTTGTTGATTCACTTTCAACTCGCTTCAGGCTGGCAAACTAATCTCTTGGAAAGAGCCTCTTTTACTACAAAAGATGCATAAATTTTCATTTTGACCCTAAAAATTTTCGTTTTCCAAAAAATCCGTAACAACAATGCACCCCGAACTCTATTGTCCAAAGGCGGGGTGGTCTCCCTATTCCCCCACCTACCCCTTACCAGCCAGATAACCCTCCCCTATTTCCCCGATCGCTTTTATTTCTAGTTCTTTGAACAGATGTTTTAACCTAAAATCGGGAAAAATCAGAATGGACAAAAGGTTTGAAGAGAAAAAAGGTAGAATACATACAGACTGAACAATAATTTTTTGAAAAGATATGAATTATTTCGAATTCACTCAATTTCCATACTAATGTATCTTGCAGCCGAAAGGGCCATTCCCCTCTCAATCACCCAGCGGCCCTAACCCCCCAACCACCTTCCCCTCACATAGCCCCTCATTGAGGTGCTTCTAGGGTGGGAATGGGCGCGTGCACTTTCCAATCCCTCAACAACAACAAAAAACTACACAGTTTCATTTTACAAAATGATCAACAAGAAGTAAGCAATCGCACCATCTTGCCAACCTCTCAACAACAAAAACACATACACCATATTACAAACTTTAATAAATGAGAGAGAGATAGAATAAATTTTAACCATTTAATAATAATATTTAGCACCGCGTCTTACTAACCGTTCAGGTTATACGCTTTAAGTATTAACTACGCTAATGGATTAGGAAAATGGGAAGGTTGAATTAGAGGAAGTGAACCCGCATTTGCATGGAGGGAAAGTGGAAAACCATTTAGGAAAAACCACCCCCAGTTCACCCGACCGAGATTCGAACTTCGATCTCCCCATTCTCAGCAGTCGAGCTTAACACGACTACGACTAGCGCGTTAGCCAACTACGCCACCGAGGTGGGTCAAAAGTTTCAACCATCTACCATCATTTCAAATATACATTGATAACTGTTACCTAGATACGAGAAACGAACCTGGTTACTTTAGTTTACCATGGCAAAGCTCTATCACTAAGTTATCCATGTCCGTCCTGATTTCAGGCTCATTATCTCATATATTTTAACGACGTTGCCAAACTTGGAGAATTCGAAACTACTTTGTGAAGCGGGTTGCATCTTAACTCCTAAGCAGTCTAAGCAGTATCACACTTAGACATCAATGTACAAAATAGAAAAAGAGGGAAGAAAATGAGCAGTTCACCCTGTGAGGCCTCTTGTTTATCAGCTGATAACACTACCCCTCTTCCTATGACGAGTTTACACACTCACTATATTATTTGCTCCTTGAAAACATTGACTTGCTTTTTAAATCTACCCTTTTCTTGTTTCCTATTCTAGATAGACATTTGCTACCACGGACTTTCTTAATCTACATCCTGGCAGGAAGACTCCTACAGGACCTTTTCGTCACCAGACCAAATAGACTGAGTTGTAGAGGATTTATAAAAAAACACGCTAACAAAAAACTAAACAATTCAATACAAAAATAATTTTGTGACACGATAGGACTGTTTTTAGAATTATTTAATAATGTATGGTTCTTGTTTTAAAGTTATGTATTTATAACTCGTTGAATAAAAGGTAAATTCACTAACAATAGAAATCCTCTCTTGACTTGCCGTGACGTCACGTCATTAAGGCAGAGTTTGTAATGGACGTTTGAAATCTGTGGCTACGAATACCAAAAAGCAGCAGGTGCACTTCCTCTAAATAATACCTCCTCATCACATCCTATTTATGTCAGTAATTGTATACAACCAAAACGGGCGGTGAGGACGTGGCGGAATAAATATCCCGCAGAAGCACAACAGCGTTGGGTTAGCACTTAGCTGTTCTGGGTTCGATTCCCATGTCTAGTAGTCACCAATCTACAGATATTTATATAAATACTTGTAAATATTGTTCATCCATGATATACACTTTAATTACAGGTATTGAATATCGAACCACTTCCTAACAAAAGCTATACAGCCTCACAAACTGTCAACATGACAGACAACAAAGCATTTATAGATTAAGAAAGTATTTTGCAATCTCCATATTTACACCTTTACTTGAAAATATAAACTTATAAATTGACGGAAAAAATATGTTCCCTGATTACATGATAGATTGTGAAGAACCAGCAAGTTGAGGAGGAAGCTAGATTGTTGAGTCCATGGCTTGTGAAGATGGGCCAGATCATCCTCTTTGTAGGAAAATGCTTACTCATTTCCCTTGGTCCCATCATTATTGAGCCAAAAGCTATAGCCATATTAATATTTTAATTGAAACATATTTATTTACAGTGAATAAGTTGTATTGTCAATCTATAGATTAATTATTAGAAAAGATGAAATACTAAATTTAAAATATATGTCAAGATAAAATATCTATCCATCTACACTTTTACCCACATCCTTTACCAAAAAACTTAATATTCTACAGTTCGACACCTTAACTCAGTCGGTAGTGTGTCTGTCTACTGAAATAAGGGTTCCGGGTTCGATTCCCGGCATGGACAAGAAATGTATAGTTGTTGAAACGGGGGTTAACTCTTTCGCAGTGATTAACTAACGCCTGGGGGGCTGGATGTTGTGTCTATTCTAGACGTAAGTCTGTATTTATATAATCAGTCGGTTCAGGAAGTGCACGTTAAATACCTCAAATAAATTAACGTTAAAAAACTAATACTCTGCGTTGATAATAAACCGTTCAGTATGTAGTGAGTGAGAACTTAGCTTTGATATTGTTACACTTCATTTAAATAAGCAACACTAGTTTTGTCCTATACACGCGGTTGTAGCACAGAGATAGATGAATACTGTATGTGGGCAGTGGATTAATGGGGGGCCACTTAGCATTCAAATCATTCGAGGACAAAACGATGATGAATGTTTTATATGGATTATTGTTCATATAATTAAATAAATGTTGTTTAGTATTATAAAATTGATTGCTAATACATTGAGCTGTAATTTTGATGGTTATTAAATATGGTTGATTGTTTGTATAGTTAAATATATGTTGTTAATCATTATACAATTGACATTTCCTACAATGAGGTGTAGAAATTATCGCAGTTGTTAAATATAACTGAGTGTCTATTACAGAGGTCTTCAACATTTTTATGTTACAGGGCCCACATTTCTGTCTCTGTTTGCCCGCAATACTGTACCCACAATATTAGGATTGAATAAATATTAATATATTCGTATTATCTCATTCTTATACTCACACTAGGGATTAGGATTTCTCGTGAAGCGTGTTCTCTGTTGTTTAATTGTAGGAGGTAGTGCGATTTGTTCTGTCTACTAGAGTTGTCATTTGTCGGTTAGAAGTACATTTATATTAAAACGTAATCTTCACGTAAAAAGCAAGAATCCTTTATAAAATAAAGTAAAATATGTAAATAAAATAAGTTTTTACTTCATTAGTTGAATATGTAAAATATATATCTGTATATGTCATTTTTTCTCTTGAAATCACATTAAATTTTTTATGAGTCAGTGGACCGAAATAATGTTATCATGGGCCGCGGGTTGAATACCCCTGGCTTATATAATTAAATATACATATTTTGTTGAGTATTACACTAAACGTAATAGTTTCTATAATGAGCTATATTCTGTCTACTATACAATTCATTTGATTATTTTTATAATTAGTGGTATTTTGTTCAGTCACACATTAATTTGATTCTACCTCTATTATAGTGAATGTTGTATAGCTACATGATAAGTTCGGTTAATCTTACTATTAAATATATTTTGTCTACTAGTAAAATAGATTTTATTGTTCTTTAAAAGTGTGTTTTATCTAGTATTAATATATGTGGGATTGTTTCAATAACGAGGTGTATTTTGTCTAATAATGGACTGCGAAAATATGTGTTGTTTTACTAGTATAATGTATTTTATATAACCAGTAGTTTGGCAATTAGTTGTATTTCCCCTAACTACAGGTCAGTGGTAGAGTTGATTTTTCTGATAATAAATTGAAATGAGTCCAGTTGGAATTGTAGGTGAGTGATAGCAGAAGGTTCTTTATTGAAAACATTGACTGGAAGTTTTATTAGAATAGCTTGATAACAATTTGTATTGATTATACATGGTGTTCGGAAACTCAACTCCCAAACTGCGGCTGTAGCTTGTTTGGACCAAAAGTAATACAAAATCCCTGAACACTCACATCCGGAAAACTTTGCTAATAACATTAATTTGTATCCAAAGTTTCGGCGTACAGCGCCAGGAGAGCAAAGCTGTGTAAGCATACGTGCACAACAGGTTGCATAGCAATTAGGCGCGTGTCACTACACATCTCTACATCTTGGAGCACGGCAGCAGAACATACCAGAATTAATAGTAAACAAAACACCAGTCCATCTAGAAATGGGAGTACGTTCTGAGGGTCGTCATTAACGGTCCTACGTCACAGCAAGAGCTTGTCATTATTACATGAGCAGTGCCGCACGCCTAACTACTATGCAACCTGTTATACACGCATGCTTGCCCGGCTATGTTCTCCCGGCGCTGTGCGCTGAAACTTTGAACGCAGTTTAATGATACTCGCATAATTTTCTGGATGTAAGTGTACAAGGATTTTGTATTACTTTTGGTTCAAACAAGCTATACGTGCAGTTTGGGCCGTGAGTTTCTGGATATCCTGTAGAGTATTACCAAGCAAATAATAATTATTCCTGAATAAGTTGACTTATTGACCTACAACCAGTGTTTACAATAAAGAAACTTTTACTAACTGTCACTTACTAACAGTGTAATATTACCTATAATAAAGCCTATTAATATACCACAATTCATTTTTTTAGCACCACGTCTTACTACCTGTTCGGGTTGTACGCTTATGTACTAATTACGATAATGGTTTTAGGGATTAGTAAGGTTATATTTAGAGTAAGTGTACTTGCATTTACGTGGAGGGAAATTTTTGAAAACCATTTTACAAAAACAAACTTCAGTACACCTGACCGAGATTCGAACCTCGATCTTCCCTTCATCGGCAGTCTAGTCTAGTGCGAGGGTAGCATCTCAGACTATGCGGACACCGAAGTGGGCCACGATTCATTTGATCGCTCTACATTCTTAATGATTCCCATAATTATAAAAGACCCACTTAATAAAGTCATGTTTATTTCGTTCAACTTGTTTGTATCGGCTTATTTTACTCTTTTTATCCTAGCATCCGTTCAACTTTTACTAACAGCACTAACGTAACGAGATTAGCAAGGTTAAATTAAGAGGAAGTGTACCCACATTTGCATGAGCGTTAGACAATTTAATTTTAATGAAAAACCACCCTCAGTAAATCTGGCCAGGTTTCAAACCCTGATCGTCAGTTTACTCTATTACGACCATCGAAGCTGGTTCTACTCTCTCTCTCTCTAGTAAATAGTTATGGTTGCGGATATACTGAACAGGCAGTAAGATGTGATACCCCCCTTGCCCCCAAGAAAAACCACGGTGGTAATAATAAACTAATTATTCAACTTGCCTCCTGAGTATGATAATAAGTGAGTAATGATTACAGCTAGTTTTAGTCAACCATAGTTTGTAACAAAACCACTTTAAGAGAATCTTATTTAAAAGTCCAGCACATTTTGTTGGGTGGGCCTAGATAAATAGTTCTTTCAATTGGTTAAAGATAAATAATATTCAGTTACTGGACATATTATTAAATTTAATTAGATGTGAGCGTTCCTTCCCACTTTAATTAGTGAAGATTTTCATCCGTAGTTTAATTAATGGCTTCAATCATTCTCTCTCTAACATAACTCTCGGTGATTTCTATTTTACCTTAACTCTCGGTAATTTCTATTCAAACTTATTACGCGCTGATTTGCAAGTATATATAAAAACACAAACAAATGTAAAACTTAGTAGCCCATCGCTAACTATCAAGCCGACTTTTAATTCCTTGCCGTCTACCCTGAACCCAGAGGTTCTGAAACGCAATGCAGGCTTTACCACTGCCTTGTTAGTTAACAAGCGGTTTGTAATCATAAAAATATGGTCACCGCAAAAATAGAGATTAAAGGTATCAACTTACAGTACCTTTATATTTTAAGATTTATAGCAAAAAAAATCATTCAAAAGCTTAAATCAACTTATTTTCAAGGACGTTTCGAGTCAAATATCTCAGTTATGAGATCAAAGTAAATGGTTAGAAATATAGAGACATACTTGGAACAATAAAGTAATTTGTAACAAGGTCGCCACAAAACATTCTAAAATAGTTAAGGCTTGTTTTAGTGGTTTGGAAGCTTCAGAACTGACATTACCATAAGAAATACAGCAGTATGAGGGTCACAACAGAACATTCTGAGATAGTTGAGGATTGT
>CABFOV010007913.1:9585-26026 GCA_902141375.1 Timema poppense
AGGCTGATCCCACAAAAAAACACTCCCCTCTGTACGAAACTGGTAGAAACCTTAGTGAAATATATTTTTAAAGTTGGTGCTACCCACATCGGTGGCCGCGTGGTATAGTATAAAGCGCTACTCTGGTGTTGGACTAGACTGCCGAAGATGGGGATATAAGGTTTCGATCCCGGTCGGGTGCACTGTGGGTGTTTATTTAAAATGTCTTTACACTCTCCTTCCACGCAAGTGCGGGCTAACCTACTCTCAATTAAACCTTACTAATCACTAAACCATTAATTTAATTTGTACATAAGCGTATAGCCCGAACGGGTAGTAATATATGGTGCTAAAAAATAAGTCTGTGCTCTGCTGTTTGATATAAACTTAAATCTTGTGAATTACTAACAATTGGAGCTTCCTAATTATATTAATCTTTAATATATCTATCTTTGCCCTAGCTGTGATCCACTGAATGTATTAAATCGCGATTAGAAACCAATACAATTAATTAGTGGTTGATTACCAGTCCACTGGAATCAACATATAACGCTGTCTTACTAAATATTATCTTAAATAAACACAATTATAATATTTTATTTATATATTATATAGCTTACAAATAATTGAACACTAAAATATAAACACCCAACATTGTTGGTTTAAAATAATTACCCATTAGTTAGTGGTAGATGGCTGATCGTAGTTACATTTAAATATCATACAAGATATTGACTTATTTATTAACCCATATATGCTTGAAAATTTGATTTTTAATGTTTTAATTTGATAAATTGCTATAAATATAATATAAACACGTTAACAAATCATCAGAATGTGTATTATTAGTTTAAAAAAAATGAATATTGTGTCCTTTTAAAAAGGACACTCGACACAAGCATGACATGTTGTGTGTAAAATAGTGTTTTTAAGAAAAAAATGTTCACAATACATGAATTTTAAATATGTTTGTGTAAGTATGGTTTAAGTAAAAATTTCACAAATTTATATATTTAAAAATCTACTAGCTTAGGTGATATAGATAACATAATTTTTCAAAATTAGAAGCTCTTTTCATTCTCTTTGAAGATGATTTGTTGTTTGTTTACAAGAATGAGATGGTGATTCTTCTCCAAAAGGTTAATTGATAAATCGATCCTGGTTGTTGTCCTTATATAAGGACACTAGGCATATTTGGATATAAATTGTATTCGTATATGGAGCTACGACAGGCCTAGCAAGCCCGAGTTGGAATATATATATAAACTGACCCGGGGCATAGGCTGGAAACAGTAATGGATGTAAACAATTGGATTGCTGGTGATGAAAAGGCAAATGTTCAATTCCCGGCTGGGTCCACTGAGGGTGGTTTCCCCCATGTGATTTTTTAATGTAGTTTATCAATAATTCCCTCTTCACATTAATGTGGGTGCACATCCTCTTAAGCTATCTTTTTTATTTCTCCCCTTAAAATTAAGCCCTTAATAGCCATGATATTAAACGCGTTTGAAAAAAATAAACACATTAAAAATACACTTGACTTACGAGAAAAGTTAATTTTGAAGCACGTTATTTATTAAAAAACATTAATATAAACCCTAGTTCATTAAAATTAAATTCGTAATTTTTAATACGTTGTGTCGATTGTGAAATAGAAATATAGTTGTTGTATTATACTTGACTGAAATACCCCAAAATTTGCGTGCTTACAGATCTTGGTCTTACTAAAATGACTTGCAACAATAATGTGCACCTTTAAAGTCATATTTTACTGCTATTTGGGTTGTTCCCAGATATACACCCTGGAATATTAGTTCTACAAACTATTTCAACCAAATAACATGCGTTATAAAATGAATCACCAGCTAATCTTCATATTTTATGGTTTATCCTTGCGTATTGCAAATCTACATTTCATTTATTTTACTGATGTTGGTTGAATCTTCAAACAAAAATTGCTCTTAGTTTTATACACTTACTTTTAACTCTACAATATGCACAAAATATTCAAAACGAGATCTACGTCTTACGATAACACATTCAAATTATAGGCTTACTCCACTCCCCCTAAGATGTAGGCACATTACTAACAATAATGTTACAAAGTCGTATTTCTTTGTCTAGTTTCGAAAATTTGTTCGGGTTGGACTATGGGGTGAGCTAAGGTGGTTAAGAAGTTAGCCCTCAATCACGTTTCGAAGCGTGAAGGAACCCATAAAACTCTACAAAGGATATTAAAAAATCCTACCAAGCCAAATTCATGATACGTATCGTATGTAATTGACGTTATTCGTTTCTTTTCCAGGTGTAAAAGTTGGCGTGTTTTTGTTTGAGGTGTGGTAGCATGCATATTCTAGTTGGGAGCTCTTTCCTATATGTATGTTTAATAAAGATAATTGCTTGCCCTAAGTCATTTTATGAAGGAATTATGTTAATAGAATTGCTTCACATATAATACTTTCATTTCTGTGTTAGTTGAACGAAATAGGCATGCAATTACACGTGTAATTTTTTACACTCACTCACATGCTATGCACACTTGATTTTAATTAGTTCCTTCAATTAAAAGCTTACCAACAATTTATTCCAAGAGGTAGGGGCTTATAGAGTAGCTGAAAGTAATTGTACCCACATTAGCGTTGAAACGGGTTGGAGAAAACTAAAGCTATAAATCATAGGTGCCAACATTTACTTATTATTACACCCGGTCACCAGAAATCGAGTTGAATGCAAGTATGACACCTTATATCACGTGACCAATGGTACGGCTGAGATAATTTGAACTATCTAAAAATATTTGTTGGCCTTAAAGGCCCATCTAATCCCACGGATACCACAGCCTAATAAGGTGGGTAATAACGTTCGAACAAGGCGTCGCATTGTGGTGTTGTTTTCTATATTCTACTTTAGAAAACAGTGAAGTTCAAACCCATGAAATTGTTTTATTCTAACAAATACAATAAAATTAAAAACAAGTGTATTTTAAAAAGAAAATTATTTTTAAATGATTTTAATCTCAGTGCTGTAAAGTAAATCATGAAGAACATAAATCTAGTAGAAACATTCTTGATTGTATTTCATCATTTTACTATCGGATTCTATTTTATTGATATTTGTTTATATCATACTAGATTTGACCGCTGCTTCATTCATGTTGATGTCAGTTTTAAAAACATGTTTTTCAAAGCAATACCATTTCTAATCCCAGGGTTTTTAATTTCCTGCACAGAGAATAAATCACGCAATGGATTAGGTATACATTACCATGATAAAAACTTTGGAGTTGATAAAAGATGTATCTTCAGAATAACAAAATTCAATGTGGTGTGATTATTTCTGTTTTAAGATTAGACACACATAATAATTTGTATTAATTGAAGGAAACCAAACTGGCAACATTTAAGACAACGCCTTATACAATTATAAAAATAAATATTTTTTCTCTGTAATTTCGGACTCATAACTTTTCACAGTCGCTGCACATGTGACACTTCATTCAGAGGCATTTACAGTTTGGATAAACTATTAAAAAATTCTACTATCGGAATGTTATTGTAATAAAAATTTTGTGTCCATTTGTGGTGGAGGCCTTATCTTTCTAGATATCAATCCAAAATTAAAGTGAAAAATAATTATTTTATTTTTCATATTTTTAAGGGTCAGAGGGTGGGCCGCAGACCTTAGCTGGTGGGCTGCGTGTTTGACATGCCTGTTCTAGACGCTATATTACTTACATATTAGTTTTCAGAAGGTGTGACAAGAGTTTATATAACTTTTGAACACATGTCTGTTTATTGAAATCATTATGTGTTTAGCATATAATAGAAGCCTAGTAGTTATATAATCTATATACCACCTATTTTTAAGAACAGTTCAAAGCCCATATCAATATCCACCCCTTTTCTTTAGTGGATTACCACTGTGCCTCCACCCAAAGTGGGTACATTTCCTCTAATATTCTACCTTACTCATCCCTATTCCATTAACTAAATTAATGTGTTCGTATAGCCCACCTTGGTGGTCGCATGGTCCAAGGCGTCACTCTCACAGTAGACTGGACTCCCGAGGACAGGGAACTCAAGGTTAGAATCTCGGTCGGGTGTACTGAGGGGGGTTTTTCTAAATGTTTTTCCACTCTATATCCACGCAAATTCTGGTATACTTTCTATAAATATAACCTTATTCCTCCCTAAAACCACTAGAGTAATTAGCACATATGCGTACAACCCGAACGGATAGTAAAACGCGATGCTAAAAAAACTAAAATTATATGTGTACAACCCGAATAGCTACAAAGACGTGACCAGCCCCCTCGCCCCCCCCCTCATCCACACAATAATCCCAATGGTATAAACAATGTCATAAGCAGGGCCTGAATTTTGATGACATGTCATATTTTTTGGTACCTCACAAACAATGCTCATATGTAGGGACAGCGTGGCCATAAATTCCTTTTCTGCAGTACTTAAATACTATGTGCTCTTTGTGCTGTCCATTACAATCTATATATTTCTGGAGCCTCCTGTAGAAACTCTGGCCCACCCTGCAAATAAAGGTGATATCACCATTAAAATTTGAGCAGTCCTCATGGATGTGTTCGAGAAAATGGTTTCTGTCACGTGTGTTCACCTCATACACCAGAGGTTTCACGTATTCCCAAAGAAAGAAGTCCATAGTGATGAGGCATGGTAAAAATGGCACCCGCTCCTCTCGACCACGGCGTCCTATCCATCGTCCGAGGAAAGCGTCGTCCAGCCAATGGTGCACAGCAATGGCATACTGGGAAGTAGCACCATTTCACTGGAACCAAGAAAGGCGACCATCATTGATATCATCCAGCTCAGGCATCATCCTATTACCCAACATGTTTAGGTATCTCTCCCCCGTAACAGTGGGTCAAAGTGTAATGGTCCAATTAGACGATTACGCCACAGTCCACACCAAGCCATTACCGTGTCATCTCCTGGTGTATGTCATCAACCATCCAACGTATATTCCTTTCCGAGTAATAGTAGATGTTACCCACTTTGGTGGCTGCATGGTCTAACGCACTTCTATCGCAGTAGAATATACTGCCGATGACGGGGCGATTGAGGTTCGAATCGCCGTCGGGTGTACTGAGGGTGGTTTTACCAACATTGTTTTCAACTTTACCTCCATCCAAACGTGGGTACACCACCTCTAAATATAGCCTTCCTAATCCCTAAAAACATTAGCGTAAATTAGTACATAAGTGTATAACCCGAACAGTTGGTAGGATGTGATTCTAAAGATAATAAAAATAGTGGCAGTTGTGTCGGTTCACCTGTACATTCACACTGAAAATCGCTTCTTCACTGAATAGCACAGATGCAGAAAACCCTGGGTCCTCCTTGATTCTTGCAAGAAACCAGGGGCACATTTCATCACTGGGAGATCTGGATTTTTCTCCGTCAGTGACTGCAGATGCTGAAATTTGTACGGGTTAAAATTTTCTGTCTTCGACACTTTGTGCATCGTTGATCACGAGACTCCGAGCTCCAAGCTGAATTTTCTCACAGATTTCTTTAGACTGGCGACCACTTTCTCAATCATCACTTCACGTGTCTTATCTGAAACTGATGGATGGCCAGACAGCGGTGAATCATGCACATTGCACTTTTTTTTAAACTTAACCAGCAAAAGATGCACACTAGTATGTGGCAAAGATTATTCATGTTATAAATGTGTCCATTTGAACTCCTCCGCAACCTGCCTCAATGACCACCTGAAGAATAGCATATTTTTCATATTAACTTCAGAATGATCTATGAGTTTTAGTGAAGGATGTACTGAAGCAACACTTGGTCCCACTTTATTAAATAAGGGCAAACTAATAATTTTTTTTAGTATTTACGATACTATAAAACCAACACTAAAGGATAGGTAAATTTGTAAAGATCTCCCCAAACCAAACTGCCATATGTTAAGTTATAATGAAGCTGACCTTGGCCGATTTATTTTTAAGAAGAAAAATCACCCAAGGAAACGGGTTGAGGGCTGTAATAAGTCCTCGTGGTAGTCATTGGAAAAACACTCGCGATAACACCAGCAGACAGAGTGGACGTGTGTTATATTCTCTCGCAGTCAAAGAGTTGGAGATGAACCGGTCACTCCAACTCAACTTACATTATTAAAATCAGTATAAGTATTGTACAAACATAAATAAAGGGTGGAATAAAATAACCCTTAATAATAATAATTTGTGATCTTTAATTCATGTTATCTTTCACTTAA
The DNA here is from genome assembly GCA_902141375.1 of Timema poppense. Classification (NCBI taxonomy): domain Eukaryota; kingdom Metazoa; phylum Arthropoda; class Insecta; order Phasmatodea; family Timematidae; genus Timema; species Timema poppense. The sequence goes on from CABFOV010007913.1 coordinate 15,820, forward strand.
ATCAAACCCAGTATAATCGTTGTTAGGAAACGTGGAACCACCCTGCACCCGAACACAATATACTTGCATATTTAAATATAACGCTGATATATAAACTGACGTTCGTGAATTCAGGGCCAGTAGCGGATTTAGGCTTAGGCCCGTGAGGCCCGGGCCTAGGGCGGCAAATTTTGAGGGGCGCCAAAATTTTTAAGATGACTAAAATTAAAAATCGATTGGGTTTTCTGTAAACCGTAAGACCAAATTTTAAAGTTTATTTTATTGCGCTCTTACTATCGAAACATAGTAGTAGTATTATTATTGTTATTATTTTCATTATTTTATACACACACACATATATGTATATATATATATATATACAGTATATATATATATACTGTTACAAAAAAAAAGGCGCCATATCGTCTCGGGCCTAGGGCGTCCTCAAACCTAAATCCGCTACTGTTNTATATATATATATACTGTTACAAAAAAAAAGGCGCCATATCGTCTCGGGCCTAGGGCGTCCTCAAACCTAAATCCGCTACTGTTCAGGGCTATCACGTCGTAAACTAACCCGGTCAGGATCATAGCTAAGAACTCCTGGACGAATAGACACCCCTCACGCCCATAAATCAGAATTAATTCAATTCGTTCCCCAATGGTAAACATCTTGCTTACACAATCAGATCACCTGAAATGATACAATGTGAACGTTTAACGAGATAGCCAAATGGAAGGGGACTCTATGGCCATCTGTACATTCATACATTCGGTTCATGACCTTGTGGTTGTGACTTTTTGTATGTGTCGTTCTTTGGTAATTTATTGTCATATTGGATTTTAATGTCATATTTTCTTGTTTTTCGCCCTTTTTAAGTCATATTTTAGATACTTTTGAGGAATTTTTAGCCATTTTAGAATTGGTTTTAGGCATTTATGTTGCACAAGTATATTTTTAAACTAGCATTTAACCGCAGCTTTGTTTGCATTAAAGAATATTCAGGAAGAAACACGGACCTGCCCTCATCCTCTCCCCCTCCACACCCTAGATCATATCACGTGCCATCTTTTGTACCCACAATACCAGCCGCGATGAAATGTTCTCTACTAACTCCCTGTTTTTAGACACCACTTTAATCGCTGATGAGTTAGCGTGATAGTATATAGATTACCCGTATTCTTAAATATAAGGAGTACAACAGATTCGATTAGTATGATTTGTGAGTTTACTAAAAACAGACAGAAAGACAAACATTTTAAAAATGTATTATTTGTTGTTCTTATAGTTTATACTAACCAGAAAGAAAGGAAAACACAATAAAAATTCGAATGCGCAGAAAAACCTAGCTGGTGCACCCGTACTTCACACGGTTAATTTATAAAGTAACTTATAGTATGTAAAACTAATCACAGGGAAACGTAACCAAATCTTAAATTATGTAGAAATATTAACCCTTAATTGTTTTAAACTGTGTTGCAAAACGTTAAAGGTAGGCTTAATAAAACACAATAAAAAAATATATTTTAATATAAGTACTTGCTAAAAGCTGAAAATTTATTTTGAAGATTAAGTTATAATTTCTCTAAACACTATATATTTGTACTAATTTAAAAAAGAAAGAAAAGTAGGATTACATAAATAATAATTGGTTGTTAAACCAAATGAAAGTTACTTATAGCTGTAACAGCTTACGGTGTGGAAAAGGATTTATTAATTTTCAATGATTTTTGGCCTAATTCAATCCACTATTTTAAATCCCCCATATTAAATTTTCTAGAACATTATTTTAAAACTTATTGTCATGCCATATATTAGATTTCTAGGATTTCTAGGAGTTAGGATAATTTATGCAGACAGACAGATATCAAAACTATATCGAATATGATGTTCAACATCTGGCTGCACACCTTGTATAATTTCCAATCCAAAAACAAATAGGCCCCCCAATCAATTTTAAAAACAATCTTATAAACTAAATATTAATTACAGTCCATAAACTGAGTTCACAAACAAGAACAATCCCCAGAAAGCAATATTTTCCAAAGAGCAATTATAAGATATGTAAAAATGAATTACATATTTATTTTCCAAAACATATTGGACATACGATCATCACAGTTTTAAAAAAGAACATAAATATTCACACTCTTATGATTGTTTAAGGTTGTCCCGTTACATGTACTTAAATATTTCATATTTTTTATCAAATGGTATGTGTTTTATTTTATAAGCTTAGGAAATCTTTGGGGAGGCCCCTTTCCCCATTTTCCAGCTATTCATTTTCTGATTCAAATTTTTTTCAGGAGGTTTGGGGTGGCTCTTATACCTGCCTGGAAAATTTCAATCTTCTACAACACAGTGATATGTATATTTTAATGTCAACGCGTCTAAATACACGTATAGGTCATACACACATTATGTACTAATTAGTCTAGTGAATTAGAGATTAAGAACGTTTAATTTGGAGGAAATGTACCTACATTTTCGTGGAGGTATAGTGGAAAACCACTAAGGAAAAACCATCCTTAGTACACTCGATACGTATTCAAACCCCGATTTCCCGGTAATCGGTAGTATAGTCTATTGAGAGAGTGACACCTTAGACCATGCGGCCACCAAAGCTTGTTCACTGATAAGTAGTTTTTTACGTAATTTTTGGAAATTACTAAATCCCCCATTTCAACAAACTCCACTTAGAAATGATTTGGGTATTTGCTGTAATCTTCCTATATTTCTCTTTTTTAAAAAAAGAAAATTCTGTCTCCTAAAATTATACAGTGGTTTAGGCGTGTTTTTATTGAGTCACCTGTCAGACTAATTAATATATAATTAATTATATGACTTTTTTAAAAAAATATTGTAAAATGGTTTTACTGGTCTCACACTGTTTTATTATGAAGAATAAAGTTGCCCAACACGATGTGACATCTCTTTCGAGCTGTATAACCTACCATCCGATTTTAATATAAAATACCTTATCCGATGGCTAGAAAAGTTACAACCACTTTCAAGTAATCATACGTAAGATCATTTTGTCTGTCGCTGGTCATTTTTAGTATATATTATCAATATCTATAAAATAACATTAGTAGTAGAGTTAAATGTAATTATGACGTGACCTACCTCGGTGGCAGCATGATCTGTGGTGTCATTCTCGAAATATACTGAACTGCTTACGACAGGGATATCAGGGTTCAAATCTTGGTTGAGTGTAATGAGGGTTGTTTTCCCTAAAAAAATTTACACTCTCCCTCTACGCAAATGTTGGTATACTTCCTCTATTTTTATAACCGTGTCCTACTACCTGTTCAGGCTATATGTATACACTCTAATAGTGTAGTGATGAGGAAAGAAGCATTTTAGAGGTAATATAACTGCATTTGCTTGGAGGGAGGGTGGGAAAACACTTAGGATTTTTAGCACCACATCTTACTACCCGTTCGGGCTATATGCCTATTTACTAATTACACTAATGAGTTAGGAATTAGGAAGGCTTAATTTAGAGGAAATGCGCCCACATTAGCGTGGACGGAGAGTAGAAAACCACTAAGGAAAACCACCCTCATTGCACCCGACCGGGATCCAGCCCCGATATTCCCGTAGTCAGCAAGCCAGTCTTACACGAGAGTGACGCCTTAGACCATTCGGCCACTGAAGCTGGATCCCATAAATTCAACCTAATTCATCCCTAACATCTTAGTGTAAATACTTAATTAAAAAGTTATCTTGGTACGCTCCTAATAATTGTATTAATGTTGACTGAAAAACGCATTTAATTTTTTTTTATTCCTAATAGTTAACTGAGTTGCACGTTATCCATGGGGTGAGACATTTAAGTTTTAGCGCCGAATTTAAACCTCATGATTATGGCTATGTTTAATCAATAATCAAGGCAATATGAACCAAACCTGAACATGTTACATGTTGTTTTGCATCCTGTTCATCAGGCGCACGTGTATCAAACATCGGGACACGTGTTACACGCCCCACCACTACCAGTTCTCGCGGACTTGTAAAACTTGATGAAGGTTCGGCGAGATGTTTCATACGAAGCCACGGAAATGAAGAAAGCGCCCGTGGGCCATGAAAAACTGTAATGGACTTTCACCACGCATACAACCCCTCACTAAAGAGGAACTTTCATGCACAGGGAAGTGCATGTTTATGTTCCTAAAACATTTTCCAAACATGTTAAGGCGATACGAACCTTATAGGACGCTTTCGGACATTTGAATGATCTAGAACTCAATAGTTCGACACCTCATCTCAGTGAGTAGCTTGTCTGTCGACTGAACTAGTGGTTCTGGGTTTGATACCTTAAAGCCTTAAATGATTGAAATTTTGTATCATATGTGAAATAATTGTGATTAAGTCTTTCATAACAATTATAAATTAACGGCCTAGAGGACTTGGTGCTGTGCAATAAAGGGCTCGTAAACATCACACAAAAATAAAATATAATTACATAATTTTTTAGCTTACTCTAAATATCCTTAGAGGGATTCAAAGTGCACTTTATGGACCAACTGATATTATCAACTTATGACTTACAAACTAGCTTATCCTTCAAAGAGAAACAGTACCCAGTTCTCAGAACGTTTATTGAAACTTTGAAAAACATTATATAAACCATTTACTGAACCAAAATTTTAAACATTTATAAAACTGTCTCCATGAGAATCTCACCCGTGAAGACTGGGTGGTCATTTTGTATAAGCATATTTGATTAAAACCCAGCTTTAAATGACCCCTTTGCCAGAGGACAGGCTAGATAACTTAATCCAATACCTAACTGTTTGGGATTGTATACTTTTATGTTTTTTTGTATTATTTGTACTTTGTGTGTTGACGCCAAAAACTTTGTGTTTGGTGGTAGTTTGTGGTGTGAATGAATTTTTACCGTTGTTTCTGCTACTCGTTTGCAGCTTTGTTCCCGAGCAGTGAGATTGAGGTTCGATTCTCGGTCGAGTGTACTGAGAATGGTTTTTCCAAAATGATTTTCCACGCTCCCTCTCCATGCATATGCGGGTACACTCCCTATAAATATAACCTCCCTAATTCCTAAAACTATTAGCGTAATTAGTACTTAAGCGTATAACACGAACGGGTAGTAAGATGTGGTGCTAACAATATCTGTATCAACAAAAACGTGTGCGCAAGGGCTCATTGTGATCACCCAAGCATTATACAGTCCACTTCACTACCGAACACTACCATTAAAATCTCTATAAATGACATACTTAGCGAAGTGCTGAGACGGCTTCCACTCGTCCCGTAATCTCGCGTTATTTAAGAAGGGGTTTGTACTTTTAAAATATTGTTCAAGACATTTAAAGTTTTGTAATTTAAAAAAAAAAATGAACAGATGAAATTAGTCTATTTTTAAAAACCTAACTTTGCTCAAACAATTTAAATACTTTCTTAGTTGGGTCACAACATAAAATTGTTAGATAATTATTGAAGATTATTTTAGTGCTTTTGAAGCTTTAGAATTTTCAGTCTCATTAGAAATACCTTGTATGAGGTTATTTACCTTAAACTAGGCGGCGTCCTTATATGTTAGATGATTTATTTATTTTTAAGAAAATAGTTGCCTAAAGCTATTGTTTTAAACACAGGATTGTCTCAGCACATACCTTGCTAACCTACCTAGACTAAACATGCACATCCGATTCTTTTGTTTTTTGATAGGTCTGCAACCCGATGTGCTTCCTATCCATTCAGAGCTAGACATGCACTCAGCCCTTTGGTCGGCTAGTGCCGCCCACACCAACTGGGACAAAGAAAATGTGCTAGGGAGCTCCTGAAAGTCCGATAGTTTCCCATTGCTTTCCGCACTGAAATTCTACGAGCGACTAAGAAAGGGTCTACACATTTCGCCGGAAACGCACTTACCCATTCCTTCCATCGACATGGGACTGATGGTTCTACTTCCCCTTCGAAGGAAGTTTTGCTACAGATTTTTATAACTCAAGAAATATCCACCCACCTCGTCTCGGTTTGAACACGCGAACACGAAGTCCTAAGGCGAGCCCTTTACCCCAATATAACCGGGGTCGACATCTGAATACTAGAAACAAAAATATTTATATACAGTTTATAGGACAAATCCTAGCAAAGATACTATATTATTTGAGACATCAGCATGGAATCGAAGGAGGCTACCCTACACTAATACTATCGATCTCTGTAACCCCTCGGACACGGTGGAGGGTTTGACAAGTATTAAAGACCTTTAACGACGGTAGCAGTTGTTTGCTCAAGAGCGGCCAGCGGGTGTCACCGTGATGTATTATGGGAATACCTGCCCCAATATGGGCGGTAGTTGGTCTGTGTAAACAGTAGCACCTTTTCCTGCCGTTGTCCGTATTTGCAGTTCGCTTGCGGGGTGTTCATTTATCTTCCTAGTCTGTCTCTTCTAAGGATGTTTGTTCTCTAAGAGCCTCGAGGTATGACACGGGTAATAATGGCCTTTAAGGGTGTACAAGATAGTTTTGAATTATTTTAGCATTTTTTTGAAGGGGGAAGGGGGGTTGCACTATATACTTTCTCTTGATTAACAAATTTTGTTAAAAACAACAGCATTTTTAGGGGCCTTCATTATGATTATTAATTAATTTTTTATAAAAAAATACATTTTGATGAAACTCCTTCCCTCAAACTTCTACTTTAAAAACAAAGATGTTTCGTTAAACTCCTATTTGACAGACAAAATTACCGCAATTTAAGGCAATACCTCAAATAACAATAAATAGAATTCTATAAAATGGGACCAAGAGTAGCGAAGCTGTAAAATTAACAACAGCTACTTTTTTTTTTATCCCTGCGTCTTACTACCTGTTAAGGTTATATGGATATATATGATAACACTCTAAAGAGGTAAGCATGAGGGAGTAAGCATTTTAGCGATAGTAGGCCTACACCCACGTTTACGTGGAAGGAGAATGGAAAACCACGTATAAAAAACACTCTCAGTAGACCCGACCGGAATTTGAACCCCGATCTCCCTGTCATCAGCAGGCCAGTATCACACCAGATTGACGTCTTAGACGATTAGACCACTGAAGCGGGTAGCAGATAATTTGCTATCATTGTCTTAATCTAAAGTCTAGGCCTGAGAAGGGTTGTTTGGATTAATTTGAACCCACATTGGTGTGGAGAGAGGAAGATAAATACAAACACTAGTAATAAACCACCTTAGTGCACTTGATCAAGATTCGAACCTTGACGTCACAGGCAATCCAGCAACTTGCTAGTCTGACGAATTTTACCATGGTACCAATAGTTTACCTGGTTTGATGAAACTTTCGTGGGAAATAATAATATATTTAAGGTTTATTTACAAGAAGAATCCAATATTTATAAATGATTTCATTTAACAGCCAATGAAGTTTATCCGGACGTTTATTAGAAGCTTTTTGAATCTATTGACAACAGTGTTGCCAACTGTACGATCTGAATACTACTTTTGATATAATTTCATCACCTGAACAATTCCAATTTTAGGATATTTTATAAAAGTAATATCCTGTGACCCCGCTATAAAGTAACAAATTTTTCATCCATTCTTATTTTTTATGAAGATCGGTGAGTTTATCAATATAGTGTCAGAAAGTAGTATCCTACCGGTAAAAATACAATCCATTTCAGGTCCATGAACTATCGCTAGAGACTATAGAGTTGGCAACACTGATTGGCAAACACATTTTGCTGCGTGGGAACCACACAATATAATTATCATGGTGCGACATACAAACTAGATTAACATTAAGTGGTGAGTATAATACTACACATTCAGCTGAATAGATAGCAGAATGAAGCTGTGTGCCAATAATAAATATCTTCATCAGCACCGCCCGGAATCGAATCACGATCTTCTAGACTTATGGTAGACCATTCTAACTACGTAGCCACGGTGGTGAGATAACCTGGGGACATGTATACTACCAAATGAGGGTACAGGCTATTGCACCAACTTTTTAAATACCACAATACCAGCGTTGCGAGGGTACGCAGACTAAATAACTGGTTTGCAGGTGATGAGGAAATCGCGGTTCGAATACCACCCGGCTGTGCTAAAGGTATTTCCCCCACTGATTGGTTTCCCACTCTCCTTACACGCAAATGCGGATTCATTTCCTCTCAATTGTATCTTTTTTCACTCAACCCCGTAGCGCACGCAGCACGGACTACAATAAAAGGGGGTGAAAATACGTCTTATGAAAGGTCCGACATATTCTTCTTCTACCACCTCCCTCCCCACAATCCACTCCCGAGGTTTCACCGCAATACGACGATCAATCGGCCACGTCACAGCCGGAAGATTAGAGAGAGTTTCGTCTTTTGTCAGTCGCGTGCCGCGAGCGGGGGTTGCTGAAAGTGGGGCTGGGGGACATACACCCCCCTCCCCTTCACTACAACTGGGAGAAAGATAGAGTGACACGTGACCAATGCACGAAACACTGACATGCAACGGCCAGTAATAAGGTAGCCTTACTTCCGGTCACCCGAGTTGGAACAAGGTCCGTCCATCCACTGGTAATTACTCCCGGGGGCTCAGTGGGCAGGTAGGCCGATTATATGTCTATAGGGGGAGCTTTTGTTATGTCCTAGGTCACTCCTAGAAGGATTTAGATCCGGCTTTTTGATTCATCCTATTCCATGTGTTGCCCTGTTCTTCGCTGTCATTGGAGCCAAGAGATGTGATTGCTTTCCGTGCTTCATTTCTTACTAATATACTAGGCCAGTGGAAAGGGGGGGGGGAGAGAAAGACGGAGGGGAGAGTGTCTCCTCAGCCCCCCACCCAAGACGCAAGTTATTTTATTAAAAGCTCATAAATAAATACATAGCTAATAGTCGAAGTAAATGCTACATTCTAAGACCAGGATTCTGACTTTATATTCAAAATCTAAATAATTACACAAATTAAAAGTTTTTCCCGAATTTCCAATTGGGAAAAATCAACAGAAATAATAGTTTTGATTTATTATATTCCCCCTTTACTTCAAAATAAATGTCAGAATGTGCCACTGACATGTCCATCGGGCACACACTCACTTTCAAACATAGTTATTGGTCCCCCACTAACGCTCGTGTACAGCAGTGCTCCATAGTGAGGTAATGTTAAAACAACATGTCAAGTCCTCCCAGCATTCATTTGTCAGAGAGTGCGTGCGCCTCCCTGCCGGTTTTGGCCGGGTTTACCCTAAGATAGTTTTACGAGCCTCACAAGATCCGCCCTGACAGAAAAACTATCAATACTTTGCTATTCACACACTCATAAAAGTAGTTAGCAAGAAATAAGCAGGATCCTACGGAAGGAAGTCTTAAATCTATTTTTTTTGTTAGTAATTTGCTGATCGCTGTAGAGTTTTTTTAAATTCTGGCTATCAGCATGTATGATAGCTAATCTAATGAGATAGGGATGAGAAAGGAAGCATTTTAGAGGTAATCTACCCACATTTGAGAGGAAGAAAGTGGGAAACCATTGAGGAAACACCACCCCAATCTCCCCGTCATCAACAGGCCAATCACACATAAGAGTGAAGCCTTATAACAGGAATGTGCAAACTTACTTAAAGGAGGGTTAAATAAACAAAAAAGTTGTGTAGGCCAAACATTTTTATTCATTAATTTTTCTTCAATTTAATTTAAAAAATGAAAATAAACACACGTTATATACTGACATGAATATGTTTAGATACATTGAAGATGTACAAGTATAACGTTCATAAATACCGTAGTGGATTATTATGTTTTAAGTTCGTTCAGGAGATTTGTAGGATGCGTTAGAGGAATGAAACTGTGAGGAGGTGATTCTCAAGAGAGAAGACAAATGAGCATCAGGAAGTTGGTTTTTAAAATAACTTTTCTCAAGTTTTATGGTTGAAAACAATTGAACGAATGAATATGAGGATGCAAACATTCCCCTAGTAATTTGACATGGTTTACAAAGTTTGGAAATGTTGATTTTAATAAGTATTTTAAATAAAAATACAGTTTTATTGGGTTTTAAAAAGTCTGCTTCACAACGCAACACATTTTAATTATTTAACCCGTTTGCCAGATTGAACACACCGGCAGCCGTATCTGGCCCGCGGGCCATAATTTGCCCATCCCTGCCTTAGACCACTCGGCCGTTGAAGCGGGTCCAGTAGATTTAAATACAGCTAAATTACCCTTTGTTTCTTGATGGTGATTAAATTGGTGCAGTGGCAGCGGATA
>CABFOV010007914.1:5408-26012 GCA_902141375.1 Timema poppense
ATTAAAGACATGGTCGACCGCGGTGGTCTTGGTGTAAAATGGTCGTGTCAAGAACCAATGTTCGTGTGTTCAGACCCAGTCGGGGTCGAAGGATTTTTCTTGAGTGATAAAAATCCGCAGCCCAGCTTCCTTCAGAGGGAAAGTAAAGCCGTCGCTCCCGTGTCTATTGCGGCATGTAAAAGAACCTTGGGAATTATGTGAAAATACTTTACTCGGCCAAATTGATAGGGCCTTTCGCTCTCGTCCATAGAAATTCTCATATGCTGATATAATCAGTAGGTCCAGAAAGTGCACTTTAAATACATAAAATAATGAAAATATTAAATTAGCACCGCGTTTTACTACCCCGTTCGGGTTATACGCACTTACGCTAATGGATAATGGTAGGGTACAGTTTAACTTGGGATCCAAACCACGGTGGAGGCCTGGCCTTCTCCACATTCACAAGTTGTAATTAATACACGTCTTGTCTGAGGTGAAAGACAGTTTTGGCAATCAGATGCATCTGTGCCGGGACCGAGGATTGAACCCTGGACCCTCAGAAAAATATTAAAGACATGGTCGATAATATTTATCATTGGGAAGTTGTCGGTCAGGAGAGATGGGGTAGGAAAACGGGTGTATTTTTATGTTCTAGTATTATGTTAGTTTGTCAGTCATGTGAGATATAATAGGTATATTTATAAAGTACACGTTAAATAACCTAAACAAAATCAACAAAAAGCACACTAAAGTATCCCCAAACGCCTCTTTTTTTTTAAAAAAAAAGTCAAGAAAATAATTACTCTACAATAAGGACTTTGTTGACGGGAACACATGTTACAAATGTGAGGCCCTTTATTCTTAGCCCATACTGACTGGCAATTACCAATGTAAGACCTGAGTGATTAATGCTCTAGAGATGAGCAGGCAGTAAATACTATTTTTATTAGTTGAAGTTGACATAAGATTATGAAAATAAACATCTTTGGCCGAAATCATTTTGACGCGAATAAGTGTCTCAATGTTTATTTATTGTCTTTTAAAAATTATAAACTTTTAAAGAAGTGGTGAGTAGATTATAAATTTACAGGTAAAATTAAAATATCTTAGAGAGTTTAACATTTTTCAAACAGTGATTTTATATAGTAAAGTCCTTTAAGATTGTATCGGTCTAATAGCCTTAGTCTGTGATCAGAGCTCTCGAGTCATGGGAGTGATATGTCTCTCTGACGTAGGAAAGTCCCTGTGAATATCACTTTGTATTGGCGTGTCAAGAAAAAGGTACGCGGTTCGAATCCTTTTACGAGGATATTTTAGACATATTTCAATTTTCGTGCGCTACGTCTTACAACCTTCCAGGCTGTCCGCATTTGTGTAGTAATGGGGGTGTAGATAAGTAAGGAAGAATTTAGAGGAAATTTACCCACATTTTCTCGGAGTGAGAGTGAGAAACCATTTGGGGAAAACACCGGGTCGGGATTCGAACATCGAATTCTCCGTTACCGGAAAATCAAACAAGATGAGACCAACGCTTTTGTCCACGTGCCTACCGGTGCGAATGCATACCATATTATAGAAATATTTCTGGTTAAACTCTGAACGTATAAAGATTTAACCTGGATTTGTGAAATACACGCTAACATATTTGTTTAACATCCAACATCGACAGTACTAACATTATGGTTTTCAAAATTGGCATCATATATTAAAAATGACAGCTGTAGGATCTATGGCTTGATATATGATTTCATAAATACATTTTGTAAACGTTTTTTAACTGTCAGTTAACGTGGAAGTGTAGGGGACGCGAGAAAAGGTCTGTGTTATTTAGGCTTTTATATCAAATAGGTGACCTGGTGGTCTAGGGGTAAGCTGTCAGACTTCTGTGCTGGCGGCCGGGGTTCAATCCTCGGTCCCGACACAGATTTATCTGATTACCAAATCCTTCCTTCACCTCTGACAAGACATCTTGTGAATGTGGGGAATGCCAGGCCTCCACCGTGGTTCGGATTCCACGTTAAACTGTAGGTCCTTCATTTCATCTCACAATCACCCTACCATTACACATTAGCGTAAGTGCGTATAACCCGAACGGGTAGTAAGTCGCGGTGCTAGTAATAATAATAATAATAATAAAGCACATATTTTTTTGCCAAAATAAATAAAATAGTTCTCCAGTACAAACAAAGAGTTTAATTTTTTTCACGTGGTGATTTCAACAGTTCTTGAATATCTGTCACGAGCATAGCGGCATTAGATGACAAACCTTTAAAATGAAGAGGAAAAGGGTGTCATTAGATTTCAAGGCACCCATGACAGATAGTTAACATCTGTTGATATCACCATGTGAATAAAATCGAACAATATGTTTATACTGGAGAATTATTTCGTTTAATTTGGCGGGGAAAAAAACTTAATACAAAAACTGCAAAAACACTGCCCCTTTTTCGCGTTCCCTACACTCCCACCTTAAGGCTCATTGCGATCCTATTATACCCCAACTTTCTTACAAATGTACAGTACATATACGACATCGATAAAAAAATTACTAGACTTACTGTCACGTATCTCTATACGCTAAAGTCATATGATCCTCAGCAGTAACTTTTGATAAATAGTAATATCAATACCTATGCATTTTTAATGTATCACTTTACATAAAAAAATCAATATTTCCAAAAGTTTCAAACAATGTGTAACTGTGGAAGGTTGAAGACGTGGTAAGTGTAAAAAGTGCAAGAAGAAATGAAGAGAGAAGTGTGTTTGACTCTATCTAGACCTAACCTAACTATCCTTTCAACTTGGCTTCCTCACCATTACTTACTTTACATTATTGTACAGTGTTTCGACACTGTTTTACTATAAATTTAAATTACACCAATAATACAGCCAAATGTTAGCAATGTTGGCAGAAAATAAATTCTTGCGTCCGCCCCCTCCCTTCCAACAGGTGTTTCAAATGTTCATTCATTTGAATATCAAGGTATACTTAAGTTCATTAATACTTGTCGGGAATAAAAAGTTGTCACTACACCAAAAAATAAGTGTGGAAGAGGAAACCATGAAACCGGTTCAAATTTGAATATTACATTCAAAATAAATTAATAGAAGATATCGGAAATGACTATCTTAAGGATTTCTCATAAATTAATGTCCGACAAAAGATAATTACCTAATCTTCTTATTTAGCACCGTTTTAAGTGTATACTGGTCTAACGTGTTGTTATCTCAAATGAGCATCAACATCTTAGAGACATAAAGAAATCCAATTTTATTGTCAATAATATATAAAGAAACCTAATAATAATAATAAAAGTATCTTGCTATGTAAAGGCGCATCCACACTATGCCGCTTGGTAATGTGAAATAGGTGGGGACGTGCAGGTCGGATTGTGCCGAATAAAAACCAACTGGTACCGGTCTACATCAAAGAAAGCCGAGCCGAAGAGCATAGTGTGGACGTGCCACGTGGTTCGAGTATGAGTCAATGATAAGTTTTTTTTGTTGTTTTTTTTGCACTATGGAGTGGTCAAACGAGCGAGTTATTAGCTTGATTGAACTATATCGCAGTCGGCTTGTTTTATGGGACTGTGTACTGAGCGAATATAGATATCCTAACAAGCGACACGATGCCCTTATGGAACTCGCGGTGTCTTTTGGTGCTGGGGCAACTTTTCTGAGCAGTTTCAAAGTCAGTACTTGACATTCGGAACAAGTCCTTCATCAACTCACTTCCTCCAGATCTCTTTCGACTCTGAAGACTTGGGCGTACCTAAAATCTGCGCTTTCGAGGTTTTCGACACTTAGTACGTAAAATGATTAATAAAGTAGCTGAAGCGACGAGAACGTCTTCCTCGTCGTACATTTTACATTTTCAAGGATGACTTCCTGCCCATGTGTGGACGTCCGAAGTACTTTTAACAAAGCCGATCGGCTTTGCCAAGTGGTGATGCCGATCTCTACCGATCGGCATAGTGTGGATGCGCCTTAAGACATAGTTGGTGCGGTTGTATCTGAGTGGATCTATTTTGCTTAATGCGTAGAAAAGGACGTCCTACGGTGGCGTGGCGGTTTCTCACAAATAAAACCAAGTCGATGAATCAACAAAAAGAATCTTGCCCACGGGATGTTTCCTCCATAAAAGGGCACAGAATTGATTGAAGAAATTAGCCAAGAGTCGTCTCGTAGCAACAACCAGTTGTGTTAGTGCGTCAGAGTAGCACTCTTGTGAATAAATAAACTAAAAAAAGAATCAGTTTTTAAGTACGACTTTGTGTAAAGCCTAATCTATACATAGGGATGTGCGAAAATTCAATAACTTCGACTTTGTTTAGAAAATATATCAACTCAATCATTTGTGAAGAAAAATAAATGGTACGACATAATCGCACACACTTTCTCATATTGCGTATTATATCTTGGAAGATTTAAAAAAAATCAATTAACAAGCAGGTTTTTCTCATAAAGACAAAAGCATCATCTTGTTAATCTCAATAAACACTCATTATATACAATTTTTAAATCAAATTGTTCAGATACTTTAAAGCAATTTTCAAATTTTCAAAGATAAGTTTCTTGTAAACTATCCTAAAATTATTAAAAATTCAAATTTTACAAAAATAAATCCTCGGTAAACTACTATAAAATACATTGTTTATAAAACAAAATTGGTCATAATTATTTGTAATGTAAAAAAACTTAACAGATACCCGTTTTGAAACAAACGACTAGAGGCACTTTAAAAAAAATCATCCTTTAAAAAAACGTCATTAGTAATCTACGCTTAAAGAAATTTCCCCCTGGAAAAGTAACCTATATACTTTTGTTTTGTCATGTCAAACACTCACCAGATATACATTATAAACAAAACGGTTAAAGCCGTAATCAAATTATTTCAAATTTTCGAAAATCCCTCCTCAGTAAGCAACCCTTTAACAAATTTATACACAAATACAGTCTAAATTGATAGATCGAACACTTCCAAGATATTTTTTTTTTAATCGTTAGAGTCATTTTCGAAAAAATTTTAATTAAAAAAAATACTACCCATCAACGAACCACCCTTAATTTGAGGTCTAGTGTAAAAATCTAAAAAGAGTATGTTATTTTTCCTTAAACCTCTGTGGACAAAGATGCACCTCTTTTCTCATTGATTCTATATAATTGTTTATTATTTTATTCGTGTTCTTAAATGGAGTGGTGATGATACAATGTACATTATTCCATTCAGAAATCTTACGAGTTTTTTCTACCTGTAAGATAGAGAGAAAGTAAAAATTGATTGAGAAGACCACTTCAAATATCTTCTAGAATCTAGAGGTATCTAACAGTTGGAAAAAGTTAAGGTGAGGATCCTAGTCGGTTGTTTTGGAGTGTGTTTTCTCCCTTCATAGTTTCTTCCCTTCCCTTCATACATAACTAAGTAAACCTCCTCGGTGGCGTAGTTAGCTAAAGCGCTAGTTGAGTTGAGCTAGACTGCCGAGGACGGGGAGATCAAGGTTCTAATCTAGGTCGGGTTAACTGAGGTGGTTTTTCCTAAACAGTTTTCCACTGTCCCTCCACGCAAATGTAGGTTCACTTCTTCTAAATTCAACCTTCCCAATCCCTAATCCATTTAGCGAAATTAGTACTTAACCATATAACTCGAAGGGGTAGTAAGACGCGGTGCCAGATAAAAAAAAAGCTCAGTACTGGATATCAGACTAAATAAAGGGATTAACCCATATCGGTGATCACGTGGTATCAGGCGTCACTCGTGTTAGACTGGATTGCCAGTGAGGATCACGTGGTATCAGGCGTCACTCGTGTTAGACTGGATTGCCAGTGAGAGGAAGATAGGGGTTCGAATCATGGTCTGGTGACTTTTGTTTCATAAATAGTTTTCTATCCTCCTTTCACGCAAATGGGAGTAAATTTATTCTGAAATCATACCTTATTCATTTTTGTTACAGTAGTCTAATTAGTGTATGTGTATATAAATATATTTATTTATTTTTATCACCCGTTCAAGTTGTACACGTATCATTATGACCACTGTGTTAATGGGGTAGGAATGAGTAAGAAATCGTTTTAAAGGTGATCTACCGGCATTTGCATGGAAAGAGAAAGGAAAACAATTTAGGGAAAGCCACACTCTATAAACATGTTCGGGATTCGCGCCCCAATCTTCCCATCTTCAGCAAGCCAGTCATCGCAAGAGTGACACCTTAGACCATTGGGCCAGTGAAGGGGTTGTATGCGAATATCCCAAACAGATACTAAGTCGAGGCAGCAAACATTATAAAAAATGAAGGAGGTTCCCTAACTTATTCTAAAATTCCCTTCCATGTTAAGCCGCAAGTAAAGAATTCAAACCCCTGGTCCTATGAAATGATCCTTCATGGGACCTCTTGAATAACATTCCGCCCAGGTCAATAGACACCAAATGTTCCTATTTGTCTAATTATGTATTTCTATGTAGTTCCCCGGCACCTCGGCGTCGACTCATTCATCTACAAGCCATCAAGAGGCACAGCTTGCGTACCTACCTTGATTCATTACGAATATTTACTACTGACATCCACACAATTTATAAAACTGAACAGAGTCGTTAAAACATTACCAGCATACTTTGAAACACAGGGAATGGGACATTAAATTACTGTTGCCTTCTAAACCAGCAATGTGAAGTACAATCCCAAAATAGACACAATTAAAAATAAATAAGAAGCCAATATTTAATAATATATTTGAAAAAGTGCCCATATATCTCTTTAGCTTAACGAAGGTTTTTCCTTTAGTGTATACACGTAAATGGATGAATGGTCTAAAACATCACTCTCGTATTAGACTGGCCTGTTGAAGACGGGAAAATCGGGGTTTGAGTCACAGTCGGGTCTACTGAGGGTGGTATTTTCTAAATGGTTTCCTACTTTACTTCCAGGAAAATGCGGGTAGATTACATCTAAAATACTTCCTTCCTCATCCCTACCCCATTAAAGCAATTATCATATATGTGTACAACCTGAACAGGTAGTAAGATGCTGTGGTATATATAGTTTATAGTATTATTATTATTATTATTATTATTAGCACCGCGTCTTACAGCCCGTTCGGGTTATACGCACTTACGCTAATGTGTAATGGTAGGGTAGAACCCCGGACCCCCAGCACAGAAGTCCGACACCTCACCCCTTATATAGTTTATAGGCCTGTATTTATTAGCGTATTTGATTTGATCCATAGTATAAGGGTGAGAAGGTTAGTATAGAGGAAATGTACCCACATATGCGTGGAGAGGAAAGAGAAAAACATCGATAATACGAATGGAAAAACCACACTCTACTCGACCAAGATTTGATGTATTAGGAATGAATTAGGTTGGATTTAGAGGAAATATATCCGCATTGGCATGTAGGAGAGTGGATAACCATTTAGAGAGAAAAAAATCCTCATTACAACTGAGCGAGATTCAAACCCCTAGAGTTTAGACCAACCGACCACCGAACCAACTACCTAAATATTAGAACAAAGAATTATACTAATAATAGTAAATTGAGGGGGCTAGGGCTAAAACATAACAACACTCATTTTATGAAAAAATGTGTTAGCAGTGATTTCTGGCAGCTTACCTCAAGAATTATAAGAATTTTAAGTTGTTAGAAGTCAGTCAAGTGCTTGAGAATAGCTAGTATCAATGAATTATTTTTTTTAGAGCTTGATATTAAGAAAGTATACTAGTTCAAATAAATAGTGAATAGATCCCATACTAGATCTCTGAGGGTTATCACGTTTTTGCCCTGGCCCCCTCATCCCTCATTTGTCCGAAAAGGTGAGCGCATTGACTGAGGCGTCACTCCATGACGGGGAGGTTGAGGTTAGAATCTTTATCAGTGTACTGAGGGTGGTTTTTCCTAAAATAATATCCCAATCCACGTAAATAAGGGTACTTTTATTCTAAATTTTATCTTCATCATCCCTACCCCTTTAGCAATGCAAAAAAAATTAATATATATCTCTCATTAACCAATCTTCGACGGGTAGAGGGAAGAGTTAAATAACTTCCAGGGTCACCCAGAGCCTAGATTATCCCAAAGCAGAAGTTGCGCCTTGTCAGACCCGGGTAGACTTCACACACGACGACCCCCTTGGACCATCAAAACCTTATCCACCCGGGTCCCTTTATTCAATCTCTTATTCCGTGGCTTTAATCACACACGTCCTTCCCCTCCCCTCTCTATTCCTCCATCGCAACGCAGCAGATCCGTTCTTCAGAGCAACAGCCGTTTAAACGCCACTCGGTTTGGCCAGATCAACATATTCACATTATGTTTTTATCGAGTTCGACTAATACGCTTTTTACCTCTATTTTTAGATTCTCGATTCCAATTTTTCAACATTTACAATTTCATTATTTTTCAATACATTTAATCATACCTTAAAAATATGTTGTTTATTAACCTATCATATTGCAATATTTTTATTTTAGAAACATAACATACTGGATGGGTCTAAGCCACTATTTTACAAGTTTGAATCTCAAATCCGAAACTTCATTTTACCTTCGAATCTTGAATTCAAATCTGAATCTTGAAAAATATTATGAGCATAAGCGGAAATAGGGATGAAATAAACTGATGGAAAGTAGAAATAATAACTCAATGTTTTTTTGTTGTCGCTAAAATACATTCATTATAACATTCAGTTAAAAAGTTATATTAATGGTATGAGGTCTGGCTGTAAAGTTTTTCCTATAATTATGTTGAGGCTGAATCACCAATGACCAATGAGCAGTATTAGAGGTTTAAAACCAATTCCTATTCAACTTTTTTTTTTAAATGTGTTTATTTCTTTTTTAATCTCAAGTCCTCAAGCCTCGAATATCCTTAAGGACTCGAGAGTGCGAGGATTCCATCCCTACTAAAAATTTAGATAATAAAAAAGTAATTTAATACGGCCATGTTTTATCCATGCGAGACCACTAGAACACAATTCACAGTTTGCCAGCACTTGGTGAAACGGCACAGAAACTAATAATAATCTTATTGAAAAATGACCAAATTACAAATACTGCCGTTGTGTTTAGATATGAAAACTTTTATTTCTTGGAATTTAAGAGCTAAGAATCGAGGTATCAAAAATCTTGATTATATATTAGTTATTTACCAAAAAGAATCGATGGTATCGAGGTATTGAGGAATCGAATTTGAAATCACTAGTAATTTCCGTAGTCAATACGAAGCCAATAATAAGTATATTTTAATTTGTCGAAACAAAAGTTGTGGGTCAATATTTTTCATGTAAAACACTTTTAACTCCAGTAGTCTAATTTTTCTTTAATGTTAACTGTATTTTTCAGAGAGATTTTTCCACAGTAACCTTGAACGATCATTTTTTAAACGTTTGCACATTAATTTAAAGTCAAATTAAATTCGAAAAACATCTACGATCACGTATTTAACCAAATAATGGGTTTCCTGCCTAATACATTCAATAGCATTCATAACATGCCCTTGATTAAGTTTTGTTTTTGTATTTACGCTGTCTCTTTGTTTTGCAGCTAGACAAAGGAGACACGGTAGGTTAAAAAAAAATGGCTGCTATAAGGATGCACATAAGAGTTGATAGTTTCCACCATTCTGGCGTGTAAATAAAGCGCACAATGTTTGTTTGTTTGTTTGTCCTATCTAATAGAAGAAGTGACGAATACATTTACAACTTTATCCAATGAAGGTTTAACGAATCAGTTTATTTAAATCTAAACAAGTTAATAGAATTACACAAAGTTTAAATATATCTTAGATTAAACAAGTCCTTTGATAATTAAGATAAATTAAATCAGTACCATAAACGTATACATACCAACAGGGAGGAATTAAAATAAACACTTAGGTAACTAGGAATCAACAAAAGTAAGGTAGAGTCTATTAATGAGTCTAGTAACTCTCCAAAATAGTACTAACGCTCATTCTGCTCCGATGTAGCGTTAGCCTTAACACAGCGGCAATATATATAATAATATAAGAAGCAAACATTAATTTAAAGTTAAGCTCCCATACATAACAACTATCTAGCCTAGCGATTACTAGAATTATACCTGAAAGGTACATACATGAGTTATAGTCGAATAATAGTTAATGATGTCAAATTCTAGTAAGTCCTAGTTTAAAGAGTTACTAGGATGGTAGTTAAATGCGCTAGCTAGCAAGAGTTAACTATATAGAGAATTACGAAACACAAAGACTAATTCCTTAGAAGAGAACCTGTCATTTTACAAATAGTAAATGGCGAGCTACCCGGAATCTAGGCTGTTAAGATTCTAAGGCTGATATATTCCTAATTAGTACTGCCTGGACAGTAAATATATTTATACTTCCACCCAATATTGGGCACACTATAGCTAGAAGTGCAAACAATAAACGTATTAACTAATACAAACGACGCCCGAAGGGGGCCGGAGACTAAGCACTATTGCCGCGGGCCACTACTGCGAACTAGTAGTGCTCCCACAGGTTACGCACCGTAAAAAAGGTACACTAAAGAGAAATAATAGTGACTGATATCAGTCACAGACCCAATTAGGTCATTGAACAAAGCGTTAGATAACCTGATTTCCACCATTATGGGATCCTAAGCAATAAGTCAGTCAGTCAGTCAGTCAGCCTTACAGTTTAGGGTGTCAAGACATTCTCCTAGGATTTAATAATATGTCTTAAGAAAATAGAAAAATAAGAAACACTGACAGACAAAATCATGTCACATGGACCTAAATAAAGAGAGCATAAAGTCCATCATTCAAAACTAGGCCATTTGGGTATAGAAAAACAAGTCAGAAACTCTGACATACAAAACTAAGTCATATGGACATAGAAAAAGAGTAAGAACTCTAACAATCAAAACTATGCCTTATGGGCAAATAAAAATAAGTCAGTAACTCTTAAACAAAAATCTATGTCTTATGGACATAGTTTAACAAGAGTACTAAGACTTTAACACATATTCTAATACTCATAGTCTCAGACGAGGCTTCATCTGGGGTAAGGTGGAGGGACCGACGCCTCACACATTGTAGCCACCAGTTGCTTTGTCCGAGGATGTATATTTACGTCCAAGTTGTTCCTCCGCCAAATTGATGCAATAGAATACATAATGTGACAACAATCACACAATAACAATAGCATGCGCTGATGCTCCCTAAAGGGGATCACGAGAGCAAGTTCCAACAGGTACCGACCAATTGGTCACACCGTGGGGTTTCGGACTCTAAAGATGGGTTGTCGCTTTTCGCGGAGTTCTGAAACAATGAAAAACATATTATTAATATTGGTGGAGGAAAACGGAAAGTATGTTGGGGAACAGGATAAGGGTTTTTAGAGCTACGTGTGGAGACACTACTCTCTGGGGGTCTGGAGTGAGAGCCTCCCAAACCACTGTCGACACATCTCGCTTATCCGAGCAGGGCTTTGGGACGTCGATGACACTCTCCAGGGTCGATGACGTAATTCCCAAGCTCTTGGATAAGAGGATTGGTGGCAACGGGAAGTCTGTCGTAGGACTGCGCCAGCTTCTGGAAGTGGTCCTTGATAATAGGTATTTCCAGGTCGCGATGCAGAGTCTCATTAAGGACATGCCAAGGTGCATCCACAATGACCCTCAGACACACGGTCTGGAACGCCTGCATCCTCCTCATATACGTGTCCGCCAGGTAGCCTCAAGCAGGACACGCATAGTCGAGGATCGGTCCGAGCAACTGCTTGTACAGTGTCAGTTCGTTCCTTGTGGACAGGGCACTACGCCTGTTAAGCAGTGGGCGTAGGATTCCTAGCACTTTGCTTCACCTTGTTGAGTCTCTCGTTACAGTGTTGTTTCCAGGTAAGTTTGGTGTCCAGCGTAATTCCCAGGTACTTAACATTGTTCTCCCATCTGATTTGTTCTCCGAATAGCCGGAGTGGGGCCAGCCTGTAGAACTTTCTGTTCCATGTGAAGAACACTACTGTGCTTTTCTCTACGTTAATACTTGTCCTCCAGGTGGTCAGCCACCCCTCCAACTGCGTCAGGTGCGTCTGGAGTCGCCTTTATACCAGCTGCCCTCGCCACGACTCCGCTACTAGAGACATGTTGTCTGCATACAGTGCCAACTTGGTGTCTGGGGATTTTAGGAATGTCGTTCACATACAGACTGGAGAGCACCGGGCCCACGAGGGAACCCTGCGGCACTCCAGCTCGGATGCTTCTGACTTGGGAGGTGGCGTTCCCAAAGGAAGTGGAGAAGGTGAATTGGGATGGATAAGATTGTACAACCTTAACTAGGTAGAAGGGTAGGTTCAAGTAAAGGAGTTTGAAAAGGA
This sequence comes from Timema poppense, assembly GCA_902141375.1. NCBI lineage: Eukaryota > Metazoa > Arthropoda > Insecta > Phasmatodea > Timematidae > Timema > Timema poppense. The sequence continues at coordinate 17,717 of CABFOV010007914.1, forward strand.
GACCTTCGTACCAAACATGGTGAAAGGCCTTTGCCACGTCGAGAAAGACAGCACTAGTCAGCCTGTTGATGTTGAAGTTCCTCGTGACTTGCTCCACGAGCCGGACGAGTTGGTGAGACGTAGCGTGTCCCGCCCAAAAGCCGAACTGCTCGTCCACCAAGATACCCACCTCGCGAACATGTCGGGTCAGTCTCGTCAGTAGTAGTCTCTTGAACAACTTGCCCAAATAGTCGAGTAAGCTGATCGGTCGGTAAGACGAAACTAGGGCCAGGTCCTTAGCCGGTTTATGAAAGTAGAGGACGTTGGCGTGCTTCCAGAGCTCGGGGAAGTGACTCAGGAACAGGAAGGCATTGAATAGCTCCACTAAGAAGTTAATCGCCTCCAAGGGCAGCTTTATGAGGACCGCGTTATTGATACCGTCGCGTCCGGGGGCCTTGTTTAGTCTTAGAGCGGCTAACACCCACGACATTTCTGTCACCTTCGTGGGTTCAGGTTCATCCAAGGGACAGTATGAGACCGCACCGATGACCTATTCAGGTTCATCCAAGGGACTGTACGAGACCGCACCAATGACCTGAGCCACGTGCGCAATGTGCACCGGGTCTGACAGGTCGTCAGTAGGTAAAAATTGCATCTCTAGGTGCTCAAGGAGAGCATCGGCCTTCTCCTGGTCAGAGTTGGCCACCACGTTACGACCTACAATAGGCGACCTTGGTGCGACGACCCGCAGACACTGTTCTGGTATTCTTGGACCATCTCGCAAGGCGCATGGACTTTGCGGCTCCATTTGGCCTTGTCTACCGGGTCCCTCGAGGTTTTCCAAGCCTTCCTCAGCCGATTTTTCTCCCGGATGTCTACCGGGTCCCTCGAGGTTTTCCAAGCCTTCCTCAGCCTATTTTTCTCCCGGACGTGCCTTAGGACAGAATCGGGTAAAGAAGCCTGTGGCGCCCTCTTAGGATGGTGCCTTGACATTGAAGCTTCAAGCAACCCTTTGATGGCCCAAGTTATGAACTCCGCACCGCGATCGATTTCTGCTGCTGTTCGAAATGTAGGGGTGGGTCCCAACATCTCTCTCAACACATTCGTGAGCCTGTCCCAGTCAGTGTGCTTAAGGTCGGTTTTTTTGGGGGGTATATGAAGGACACTGCGCGTTCACAAGAACGGGGTTGTGATCCGAGTCTAGCTCAGCTAAAGACTTCAGCACTGACCACCTTCTGCTCCCTTTGGAGACAGCGAAGTCTAGGATGTCCGGGAAACCACGGGGATTGTGAGGGAAGTGGGTAGGGGTGGGAGGGCCGGAAGCCACCAAGCCATGTGGATCCATGACGTCACGGAGCAATCCACCACGAGCGCTCATAATCCTAGAGCTTCATGGAGGGTGCTTAGCGTTGAAGTCACCACCAATTAAAACAGGCGTGGCACCTCGAAGCAGCACCTCCATGTCAGCCCTTGTAGCCCTGTCGAACCGGCGGTAGTGAGGGAAGTATATGGAAATGAGACGCACTGGGCCGGTCGAGGTCACCAGTTGGATAGCCATTGCTTACATGTATCGGAGGGGAGGAAGCAAGATGACGTGATGGTAAGGCCCCTCCAGACCAGGATCGCCATCCCACCCCTTCCCACATCCCCCGCTCGGTCACTCCGATGTCAGATGAACTCTGCTAACGAGAACCTCATTGCGGGGCGCAAGTGGGTTTCTCCCAACAACATTACATCGACACGATGCTTTTCCAGGAAAATTAAGCTCAGCCTTCTTCCCCACAACTCAGTTGGAGTTCCAGAGTGCGACCGTGAACTCCTTTAGCACTGGTAATCCTCTATTCGGGTGTATTGCCATGAGAGATCAGGTAGAGGATGATAAGCTCCATGACAAGGTGGCCACGGTTACTCCTCGGAAATTCCTGGACCTTCCTCGAGAGACTCGATGAAAAATCTCATGGATCCAGTCTTGGAATGCTCTTGAGAAGCTCAATGCAATTGTTGACCTTTGCGGTATCATGCTCAGGGGTAGGTGTGGAGAGCGGGTTGGGCATGAGGGTGGCAGGGGTGGGAGTTGGGAACGGTAGAAAAGGGTTGAAAGGGTGCAAAGGGGTAGGAATAGAAGTGCGGGGTGCGGGAGAGGGAGTGATGAGGATTGGGATTGGGAGAGGAACGGTCTTGGACGGGCCCTCAACCGAAAGGGAAGAACCGGATGCCACCGGTTCTGTTAGGGTGGCTTTTGCAGGTACCTCGGCCTTAGATTGGGGGGTTGTTCTCCTTGACAGGGCACTAGCGAAAGATTTCACCAGCGGCTTAGGTGATGGAGCAGGAGTAACTGTCACCTTCCGTACCACAACGTGCCCCGAGGGCTTCTGGCCTTCACTTAGACCATCCGTCCTCCCTTATTAACCCTTGGAGGCCTGCACAGTCTCTGCCACCCACAAGGACTTGTACGTGAAACAGCCCCACCACGCCGATTAGTGGGTTCCTGAGCAGTGCAGGCACTTCAGGGGGGATCTTCTCTCCTCCGGGCATCCGCCCCTCTCGTGGTCACCACCACAAAAACCCACACCTAAGGTTAGCGTGACAATCCCTCCGAACATGCTTGAACCAGAAACAGTTCTTGCACTCAACCTGACCACCTGGAGACTTGTATTTCTCCACCTTGACGTGGAGCCGATATAGAGTACAGTCTTACGGTATGCTTCCCGGAAGTCAGATAAACAACTAAGTTCGGCAACCGCTGCCTGTCTCCGGTCTTCTGATCACGTTTCCACTGGAAGAGCATCTGAGTGATGGATTTCACGGGGAAACCGACCTCCAACAGCTCTTCTTGGATGTTGCCAACGTTTGTTCGTGTTAGGAGTCCCTTCACCACGACCAGTGGCGGCTCGTGTATAGGCACTGCGGAACAACAGCACCCCCTATTTCCACTTGATATTATCGATGACATTTAATATAATGAGTCCTTTTTTCTTTAATTCTTTATTTATTTTTGTAGTACAATATGTATTCCTTAAGCTTAATGTCAGTACTTCAATAGCCATCCCCCAGTTCATGAAAAATATAAAAAAAATCTTTGTATGGAACTGTGCGCTTCACAGTGCCAGCGACGTTGTGTTTGACTGCTGTGCGCATGCGCACATATGAGGGGGTTGGGAAGAAAGGCGGGACTTCCAGGTAGAAAGAGCACTGTTGATCTCGCAGTACCGGTTCTGGCGTGATGGTTGAAGGACTTTGTTTTTACTCGGCGTATGCTGTGCTTAAAAACCGTGTACCATATTCTAGAATGTGATAAAGTGTAGAAGAGTGTAGAATTAGATTATTATTCTGCTTCCAACTATTACATTTAATTAATTTATTTCGGTTCTTTTATTTAACAGAAAGACTAAATGCGCTTGCAGTACTTTCAATGGGGAAAAATTTCCTCAATTGTCATCCAGATAACTCTTTGCGCAAATTAAAACAAGAAGAATGGATTTAATTTTTAAATGAATAAATCAATCTTGAACTGTAACAATTTAAGTTAGAGTAAGTAAAAGAGTTTGGTTATTTTGTTAAGATTTTATCAAGTTCCCGAATAAATTTTCTTTTTATACATTTTTTTTCCTTTTACACAATTTTAAAACAAAGGCTAAATATTTTTTGGAGAAGCACCCCCACTAATTTTAGCTACGAACCGCCACTGATCACGACCCTGACCAGTCTCTCCCTTCCCCTTGGTTTCGTGAGTCAGCACAGGACCACTAGTACCAGGCTGGGGTGAGGCAAGGCTTAACTTGATACCCTTAGGTTTCCACCGCTTCCCACCTTTGCCCAACGCTGGCGCACCCTAGCCCGGGCCACCATTGTCTTCACTCTCATCACCAAAGCTACCGCCTAAATGGTTAGGGTTGCTCCCCTGTAAATTCCTGGTGTTGCCAGCCTTACTCCTTCGGCGGAGTCTTACGGTCTGAGATCCCTCTGACTCATCATCGGACCCCTGGCTCGACTCATCGTGCATCAACGGGAGGTATGGTCCTGAAGACAGTCCCTTCACGTCCATGGAATCCCACGAGCCGTCCACACGCGGGAAGCGTGTGACCCAGTCTTCCGAGTCTGAAGAAAATTTAGCCAGCGTTTCTTTCCTACCGAACATCCTTTGGCGGGAGGTGTTGGAGTTGACGCAGGTTTTTGAGGCCCTTGCGATAGCGCTTGCGTCGGTCTTTACCGGCGAAAGACGGCTAGGCTCCCCATGGTAAGGGCTTCCATTGGCACCATTAGGTTTCCACCCATCGTGCTGGCGGGAGCTTTCGCCATTCTTCCCGGTTTTCGGGCTGTCAGCCCTGAGAAGGGCCTCCAGTTCTTTTTGGCCATCAGTGGCACGCTAACCTCCTGTAGTTGGAGGGGCCTCACTGGACTCACCCGCATCGGCATTGTTGTCGACGCTTTGTAGGGGGCCGACACTGACCAACGAGCCGAGGCCCAAGGGTGCATTAATAAATTGTCCTGTGGATCCATCAGCGGCACGTGCACCTCTGGTAGTTGGAGGTGCCCCACTGACTTCACCCTGGCCATCTGCACCCACCTCGCTGGTAATTGGTGAGGTCACGCTGGCCATCATGTTGGCCCTAGAAAGGGCCGATTCGTCACCAGAAGGTGATTCCTGCTGGGTGCGGTCAGCGGCACGCTCACCTCCGGTTGTTGGAGGGGCCCCGCTGCTTACACCTAGTAGGCTGGATTTTAAGCCCACCTACCCAGTAATTTGGGAAGTCACGCAAGCCCTGTTTGCCCTCGAAAGGGCCGATTCGTCGCCCGAAGGTTCATTCCTTGNGCCCACCTACCCAGTAATTTGGGAAGTCACGCAAGCCCTGTTTGCCCTCGAAAGGGCCGATTCGTCGCCCGAAGGTTCATTCCTTGTTTTATATTTTATTTTTTGTCGTCTCCATTGACGTTAAAACACCTAAGAGACGGAGGAAAAAGGGAGGGGGGACAAGGAGATAGGGAAGAACCCACCCGACCTGTTCTAAGCTCTACGTAGTATCCACACCAACTATACGCTTCACGCGTTTTTTTAAAACAGTAATTAGCTACCGAATTACCACTATCATTACAATTACATGAGGGCCCTGATACGCACCTCATTACTGTCTTCCCCTTTCTCCTCTTCGCCCCTCTAAGTATCCTATCTGGCTTGGCTCGCTAACGATGTTGATATATTCGTGCATAATGTTAAGGACTTGAAATTCGATTCAGAGTGATCTTGGGGCTTCCAACTCAAAAGCGTAGTTGAGCCAGAACCAAGCGTCGTTGCGTGGCGCGGTTTTCTGTCTCAAACATCAGAGGTAAACCGAATAATTTTACCAAGCAAAGCGAAGTTCTCTTTTAACTTGATCATTTGACATTTCATCTGTCAGGATCTCTGTTTCACGAATATCAATTTTAACTAAATTTGGCAGGAAATTCTTTGAACCTAGGCCGAACGAAGTATTCACAGGATATTTCAATGTGGTAAGCTGTTTCAAGATGGCGGTCACTCAAAAAATCTGTCTATTTGATTGTACCATGCTACCATGATAACTGCCAAATGCGTTGACCATATTTAACCAAATTTGTCAGGGACATTCTTTAAGCCAGGCCGAACGGTGAGGTACGAAGTTTTAAAACAAAAATCTTGTTAGCTATTTAAATATTGCGGCCACTCAAAAGTTTTTTTTATTTAATAGCTCATTTCAAGTGATTTAAACGAACTTAACATCTATAGTAACGATAGAAAAATGACATATAATTCTTAAAATGTTGTACTCAGATTTTTTTCAAATGGAGGGAGAGGAGTCTACTGTTCACAAACTAGTTATGGTAGGAAGAATTTTGCAAAAGCCAGATGTTTAAAAAAAATCTGCCGAAATTATCTCAATTTTCTAATATGTTTCGTTAAGTGAGTTGGGTTTAATCAGATGACATGCTCGACTAACAAACTAATGGGCCCACCCTACTCCACGGTTAACAGGTAGCGTAGCTTGTGTGTGCTAGCCTAATTTGAATCGGGATAACATAATTTTCCGATATTCAAAACAAACAAAAAACTATTTTACTCATCTCAATTTTGTAGTTGTGAAGTGAGGAAGGATAAAAACATAGATTTAATACGATTTCTGGATCGTAAGTTATATATTTTGTGCCAATCTACATTAATGGGGTATAGTTGAGGAAGGTAAAACTTAGAGGAAATGTACCGTATTTGCGTGGAAGTGTGAAACCATTTAGAAAAAATCCTCCTCATTACACTTTACTGGGGTTCACAACTCGATTTCCCCGTCATCAGCAATCCAGTATATTTCGAGAAGGACGCCCCATCTACTTAGTCCGTATTCGTAAGGACCGCAGCCCGTAAGAAAAGATCGACTGCACAATAAAATATTGCCCTGTCGTCAGAGTCCCGAGCCTTCCGTAGAGGAAAAGGATCAAATTTTCACTTTTTTAAAGACGTCTACAGAGAACCAAAAACAGGTGGACAAATAAATGAATATATATGACGTGTGAATCTAAATAGTCGCAGAATGGTAGTAAATTAAACTTACTACTTACCCTATGGCATTAAGAACTCGAAAGTTAATTGGCGCACTTAACAAAAAAACGCCACCTATCCCTATCTTGAGTTAGTTAGTTATATCCAGTCCGTCTCATTACACCCTATCTTTTTCAGGTCCATTATAATGTTATCCGCCCATTTGTGTCTAGATCTTCCCAATAGTCTATAATTTTCTGGTTAATCGGTCGTGAGATGGTTATAGACTATGGCTTGTAAACCAAGCATCGTGTCAATACTCGCTTGCCGTCTAACGTCCCGCAGATTGAAGCTAATCATCACTACTCACTCGCAGTTATAAGATAAGTCACGACCTACCAGCTAATTGTCAAAACTGAAAACTGATTCTGTGTGTTGTTTGAAGATATTAGTTTCAGGCGTTTATCGAGAATGATGATGAATGGCAAGTTTCTGGTCTGAGGACTAAGTTCACTAACACACACGCAGTTCTGAGGTAAGTCCCAGCATGCAGATAATAGATTGAAGCAGAACTTAGATCAGAACTTTTCTCTAAACAGATTTTTGCCTTTACAATGTCGGTAAAATAAATGGTACCGTGAACCGCTCAGACTTTCTCCCACTTTTATCTTAAAAAAGGCATTTACTTAAAAATTGTAAGATTTGTGAAACGAAATAATAGGTCTACATACATTGTTGTAGAAACACTAAACTAAAAATCATAAATTAAATAATATACACTGTTACTTACTTTACTCTATGGCATTAATAACTAGGAACACACTTACAGAAAATTTGAGAAAAGATAAACATCTTTGTACACCAAAGAGCATAAGAAACAAATTAATTTTCAAAAACCTGAATTAGAAATATATATAATATACTTATAACTCAGAATTTTTTTTTATAAAACTTAATTTCAAATAAAAGATTTTATCTTTAATAGTATTAAAATTTTAAGATGATAAGTTATTTTGTATCTAAAGTAGTTGCGAAAAAATTATGTAAATTGGAAAATTTCCCCCATGTAAAGTATATCCTCTTAGTCATTTTCATGAGAAAATGAGAATTTCCATTTTGTTTATAATAATAGTATAGTAGTATAATATATTATAGTAATAACAGTGTCTAAATATAATATTTGATCAAAATCGTTAAAGCGGATTTCAAGAAAATCATTTTTTTCTTTTTTTGTCCTCCAGTAAACTACCCTTAAATTTAGGGTTAGAAATATAATTCCAAAAACACCTCGGAGGAGGGGGGGGGTAATTATAAAAACACCATATATCAAGTTTTAGCCCAATTGGTAAAATGGTTTCGGCTCTAGCCCGAGGTATTTACAGACAAGCGGCATTGAGAAAACCACTTTTTTGGTTTCAGGGGATCATGAAACGTCGACATTATTTTATCAAAACCTCAAGTTTGATTTTTTTTATTTTATGATCACAATACTTTCTCTACGAGGTGAAGAGAGAAAGTGAAAAGGCAACTATCCAGAATTTCTAAAGAAATGTATCGATATGTATATGTCGTAGACGAATTGGAAAATCCGGTTTATTGCAAAGGCGCCGTCAATATACAATGTGCCAGGCTAATTGGAAAATAATATTATATTTGCTTATCAACCTGATAACTTTAAGTCTTATTGTAATCATCCCATACAGCTTTAGGGCTCTATTAAGGAAATTCACCTTTGTTCACTCAGTCAGCTTAATTATTATTATTATTAGCACCGCGTCTTACTACCCGTTCGGGTTATACGCACTTACGCTAATGTGCAATGGTAGGGTG
>CABFOV010007915.1:5288-25999 GCA_902141375.1 Timema poppense
GAAGGGGGAGCGGGGGTCAAAAATCATGAAAAAAGTCTTAAAGTAATTTAAGGATTACCCCTTCCAACTCTTTATGAAATAAAAAACATACATATTTGTTGTCTTGCAAAGTATAAACGGTCAATACAAATGTTAACATAGCTCTAGCAGTAAGTTAAACAAAACATTAATAGATGAAAAGAAATTCTAATAAATTCCATCACTTAATGTCAAAATCTGTGTTAATTTGCCTACCAGACTTAAATACGGGGGCGATTGTTTTAAATGTGGTGAATTAAATTTAGGAGTACTGTATGTTGTATTTGCATTATATTTTATGATTCATAAAACTCATTGTTACATCGCATATCTCTGGAGGTGCACGTACTACTGTTTGGGAATCACTTATCTATAGTTTAAGCCAGACGTTCTCATTGGGGGGCCAAGGCACCCTAAGGTGCAGCGAGAAAATATGGAAAGTTAATAATTGAGTCTATATAAATATTGCACTAGATAAATATTCTTGCTTTGGTTAATTTTTATTTTATTTTTCTATGATTCCTTTTGAATTACCAAAACATATTTTTATTTTTAGTACCAATGTCATGTATTGAGTGTTTCCTAAACTCAAAACACATGGACATAAGGACGTTTCAAACTAAAATAGCGTGAAATAGAGGGGATGTATCAAAATCTATCGCCCTGATATAGATAGAGATGGAGAAACAATGCTTTATGCTCTAAAAATAGTGTTTGTGAAATCATGGTGTTGAGGAAAATTACATTAGTTCAAGATGATACACGATGCTTTCATTCATATGTGACACATCACCCATATACATGTAAACATATAATTATGAACCCCGTACACCCCGTTCCTCATTATATCAATAGATTATAGCCTACTAAAATTAAATTCAAGTTTCCCAACAAATTTAATAACTCTAGGCCAGATTATTTAGTTTTAATTTTAAATATATGTACATGAATGGACTTTATACTTTAAACGTCAATGTTATGAGCCAAAACATGACACACCCAAACATATTCATGTAAAATATAGAACACCCAATTCCCCAGCCATCAATATATCACTATGTAGGGGGGAAAACCTAATTTCATCACAATAATCATTTCATATATGGTGGGAGCAAACATAAAGCCCACAATTCAGTAAGCAAACGTGCTGTCGTGAAATTAATAGTATGAAAATATACATTTATTTATTTAAGTTTTGCACTAGAGCCTATTCGATTTTTAAAATATTATTTAATAATAATGCACCATAAATAATGTATATATATATATATAGTTTAAAATTCCACCCATACGTGGGAATAAAACACGTATCAAGGTGTTATTCACATTATTATATTCAAATACATACCTGTGAAAGGACTTGGATACATCCCTAATAATAGTTGCATTGTACTAACTTGTTGAGTTGATTGCAAATAAATGTCATTCACGCTAACTTTGATCAAAAAATACATAGCTATACAAATTAGTGTCATCAATATAATATATTTTTTCTTTTCATACGAGCATTAAATTGGGAGCCACTGTGTAGTAATAAAAAAACTCCTTGCATAGGTTCCATATTTATTGAATGTCCTAAGTAGCTTATATAGATTAGATGTCAATATCAAGTATAAAAACAGTTTTTTTAATAATAGGTAAGCTGGTGTGAAACTTCGAAATTTAAAGTTTGAAATCGAATATTACTATGATTCGAATTCAATTAGAAATTTAGAATAATTTTTGGATTCATTCTCAAATTTAAAATACTAGTATTGTAAAGATATGAATTTGATTTGAAATCTTGAATCTAAATATATCTTAGATTTGGATTTGATGAGTTTAGTTTAAAATTTGAGTTTATTATTCTTACTTGTAAATAATTACAGTGAGACCAAAAACCATTTGCTAAGTCGAGTGAATAAAGAAATTAACTTGAGTTTCAGGATGTGAAGGAATCATGTGGATGACAGTTGTTTGTGACAGTGAATATCTTCTTTATTTTTAAAAAAAAGTGGCTAGGATTACCCTTTTTTAAATATCAATCAACCTTTGAACATTGATTGAAAAAAAATTCTGTAACCTTTATTTGATGTTTCACCATTTTAGATTAGTGTTATTGCATAGGCCTACATTTTTTGTTAATAAACCTAAAATGTGTCATTAATGATTATTGGGTGACCTGGTAGTCTAGGGGTAAGGTGTCAGACTTTTGTGCTGGGGGGCCGGGGTTCAATCCTCGGTCCCGTCACAGATATATCTGATTGCCAAACCCTTCCTTCACCTCTGACAATATGTATATTAATCACAACTTGTGAATGTGAGGAATGCCAGGCCTCCACCATGGTTCAGATCCCACGTTAAACTGTAGGTCCTCCATTTCATCTCACAATCACCCTACCATTACACATTAGCGTAAGTGCGTATAACCCAAACGGGTAGTAGTAATAATAGTAATAATAATAATAATAAAATTACTATCATAATATTTTGGTTTAAATTAGGAGGTATAACCAGCACACTTACCTTGGTGATACTGGAGTAGAAATTGTTTAGATAGAACACTAAAAAACACATAAACACATTGTTAAGTACAAGCTTTCACTGTCACAGACAGCTTCATCAGGTCTACAGTCTACTCTCCTGACCTGATGAAGCTGTCTGTGACAGTGAAAGCTTGTACTTAACAATGTGTTTATGTGTGTTTTAGTGTTATATCTAAACAATTTCTGCTCCAGTATCACCAAGGTAAGTGTGCTGGCTATCCCTCCTAATTTAAACCATGATTTAGCCTAGTGCTCTATACCACATATAATAATATTTTGAAATATTTTATTATTGGTTTGGAGCTTGAAAACTTGGTGAAATATTCAACATGGATTCTATTTGAAATATTATCATAGTAAGCTTAAAATACATTTTTTGATTCAGATTTGAATCTATTTTTAAAATAAAATATTCAATCAAATTTTTTTTTATATAAGCAACGGATTCGACCAGGATTCAATTTTTCAAATAAAACTAGCATAATATTTGATTTTTAATCGATTCTAAATTTTTAAGCATAAGACTTGATTCAAGTTAGCCAAGATTCGAATTCCATCTTAAATTGAAAATTATGATGGATTTGCATTGGCTTAGTAAAGGGCCTAGTAATAATATTTAAAAGAAAATTAAAATTAATATTATTCTAGACACAAGTATTTATAGCTTTGATAGCGATCTTTTTTATCTAGTTTTATAGATGTTGAAAGTTAACAGTCTGTAATCAATATCTTGCTCACGTGTCATGGTTAGAAAAAAAATAATCTTTTTCCAGCGTTCTCTGTATTTGTGTTTATGTTTTGGCCTCATTGAACAAAAATTGTCAAATATGGAATACTATGGATTGAACCAATGGGAGAGGCACTGGAGAAAGTGCCCCTCACCCCTCCGAAAAATGAGATGAATTGAAACCATTATGACGGTTTTCCATATTTAATATCTGCAGCGTTAGAATTTTGTATCACACTTAACAACTGGATCCGAGGCTGTAAACAGAAATTTATTTTGGGAGTTGTATTACTTTTGGTAGCTCGTTGTCAACTGTCAATTATCCCAGCAGTTGGCAAGATATTTTTAATCATTGAATCCTATTGAAACAATTTTTTTTAATATAACAAAACTTTTGTCGGGAGGTGTTTGGTAAGGGATTGACTGGCTGACACTTTTACAGTGATGACCACCTTTTTAGTCCTCTTTGGGTTTTTTATTCTCATGTCTATATATATATATATATACACTATTAGAGGTATAGCTGCCTACACTATCAGTAAATTAATACATTCAAATTAGTCAATATTATTATTATTAGTAGTACCGCGTCTTACTACCCGTTTAAGTATTATGCATTTACGCTAATGTAAAATTGTTGGGTGATGAAATGGAGGACCTACATTTAACGTGAGATCCGAACCACGGTGGAGACCTGGAATACACATCTTGTCAGAGGTGACGGAAGGGTTTGGCAATCAGATAAATCTGTGTCGGAGCCGAGGATTAAACCCCGAACCCCCAGCATAGAAGTCAGACAGCTTATCCCTAGAACGCCAATTCACCTAATTATTCAATGAAAGCTGTGTAGTAGGTAGACTTAGAGTTATTTGAATCACATTTAACAAGCTAATAAAATAAGCATGTTCACACTTTGTCTATCAAAAACTTCCCTCATTAATTAAAAAAACCTATTCCAAAGTACAATGAGAGTCAAATCTTAGACCGTAAAACAAATATATATAAAAAAAAACATATTGAGGATGTCTCCAAACTACGCGTAGGTCGTATTTTATTTAAAATATCTTTGATATGAGCAGGAATGCCTCTTTTTATTTGCTATAATACCAGTAATGGATTAAAAATGAAATGTGTTGTAATTTTTTTATACTCTGAATATAACTTTAACACTTATTATTACAACCGGCAATGCTCAAGAATAATAAAAACCATGAAAGAATGCAGGCCATGAGTGCGGATTTTTACATGTTTGACTGCCTCGATTAAATAAGGGCTAATGTCATAAAACTTTGTATACGGAGAAGAATATGGTTTTTTCTATGAAAATAATGTATCACTAGAGTGAGACTCATATAGGCCTACACTACAAGTAAGTAGGGACCAACTATATTTGTTCACACGTCATTTAAGACTTTGTGAATATTTTAGTTAATATATTTATATTTAATTACAAAAATTTTCATAATTGGACATTGACCTTTCTTATCTCAATGCGCATGGTATTAATGTTTCCTCGACTCAAGTAGGTCACAGAGATTAGCTTCACCCTCCACTGCTGCCTGGATTACGATAGAGCAGGTTAGCCAACATTTGCAAAACGATACTAGCTTGCAAATGGGTAATGATCATACTAACAGCACCTATTATCAACTAAGATAACTATTTGTAGTAGGAGAAGTTGTATTTGAAACCATGTATTTTGACTAGATTGTCTACTTGGGAGTCGTTAGAGCTCAATATCGTCGTGATTATTGAAACTAACCCAAATTTAAAAATATACCTAAAAATAAGAATAAATTATTTGTTAAATGATGTGTTATAAACAAACACACTAGCTTAATTTTACAAAGAATATAAATAAATTAATTAACAATTTTTGTTTTCTAATTTATAATGCATTCAAATGAAAACATTTAAGTGAAAATATTTCAATAACTATTTTTAGCGTGGTTTGAAAACTCCATAAGAATTATGAAAGATGCCCAAATAAAAAAACAACAATGTTGGATTATCAAATATTTTTTTTAAATACTTTTTTTAGAATAGTTCATTTATGGGTAGGCTCAGCCTTAAACTAAATGATTTAGTGAAACATACAAAATAATGACTACCTCCTATTCCATGCAAGTTTTCATATTACAACCATTTTCATTTTTCAAACTAGGACAGATTGGATGCTCGATTTTCAAGGAATGATTGTTCTGGCAGCCAATCAAGTCTGGTGGACGGCCGAGGTGGAGAACGTGTTTGTTAAAATTACTAAAGTAAGTTAGTATTATATTATTTAATTATCATATTATTTGTATTTTATTGTATTCCATAACATATGCCAGTATTCAAGGATATAATGCATGTAATTTTCATAAAGTCTTTATTTAAACACATAAAATCAATTTAAATATAAATTTTAGTTACAAATGAAATACTGAGTTAATCACATATACATTAATTTACAGCTACAACTGATCCCTTAAGAAAACTTGGGAGATATTTATTGAAATTTGACAATCCCACATCTGCCTAGTGTGGTTACGGTTACTTTATTTCTGTGAGCCATGGTTGTCTTAGTTACAGGCCAATGTTGAATGTGTAGTGACATCACGAGGCCTAGCCCGTATTACCACCTCACCACTGTAGTTATGGCAGTCACCACACCAACCCCTCTCTCACATCCCTTACATTACACAGTTAATACAAACAACCCCCCCTCCTCCCCCGTTACTTACTACTCGACAAATGACAAGCTACTCTCAAAGAGCGATGCCGAGCTTGATGTTTTATTAGAATGTCGTCCCAAGTCAAACCAAGGTCATAGTAGAATTTTTCCGAGTTACCTTAGGAAATTATTATCTACAGTAAATTGTGACTTTTTATTTGGTTTATCTATTACTATAGAAATATAAAAATATATATTTTATTCTCTATATTTAAAAAATAAAGCCATTNTAAATTTTACAGTTGCTACTTACACTAATTATTTAAATATGTGGAATAAGGAGGGAAGAACTACAATAAATGCACCCCCATTTGTTTGTATCGAAGCTAGAATAAACAAAATGAAAACCACACTTTGTTCTAAGTGATAGGCTGTTAAAACAATTAGATCTATCTTAACAACATTTAATGAGTCAGAAAAAGATGGCCAAATTTGGCAAAAAATTGCAATTTATTTTAATTATACTTCACTTTACACATACTGTTAACTTTTTTAAAACTTCATACTAGCTAGAACATTGTATTCTAAGAGTAAACCATGTTTCCATATAACATTATTAATATGTTATTAATATATTATATATGTTATTAATTTATCAAAAACTAAGATTTTTCTTTCTTTTTTTATTGTTACGTTCAGTACACAGTTTATCAATGGCTTAATCTGATTGGGTAAAACTGAGGAAGATAGCTAATAGAAAGTGAATTGACATTTGCGTGGGGGGTAGATGGAAAAACCAGAGTGATAAATCACTTGAGGAAAACCATCTTCAGTTCAGACGGCTGAGTTACGAATCTCGATCACCGTGACCTATAGAACATCGTTGAGGGTAACTAAGATTTGTAAACAAATATTTACTTCCTCGCGACACCTCACATTGAAATTATTGTGATTGTTAAAAAATTCGAACTCTTGATTTTGATATAATGTCAACGTTTCATGACCACTCGAAACCAAAAAGTGATTTTCGCGATACAGTCTGTCTGTACCTCGGGCTAGAGCTGAAACTATTTTACCGATTGGGCTTAAACTTTGTATCTGGGGGTTTCATAAGGTCCTCCTGAGGAGTTTTTGGAATTAGATGTCAAACCCTAAATTTAAGGGTAGTTTATTGAAGGTCAAAAATATAAAAAATTGATTTTCTTAAAATTTGCTTTAATGAGTTTGAATTAATGTTATATCTGAACACTGTTTATAATTGAAATTCTTATTTTGATGAACATAACTTTTAGGGTACCTTACACTTTACATTTTTCATAATTTCCCACAACTATTTGATATAATAACTTATCATTGTAAAGTTGAAGTACTATTAAAACTAAAAAAATTTTTTTTATAAAAACAATAATTTCTGAGTTAAACACAAAGTCTAACATAATATATATGTTTTAATCCAAGTCTTTTAAAATGAATTTGATTCATATGCTCTTTGTTTGACAAATATTTCTCTTAGAGTATTTAATTTAATTTATGATCTTTGGTGTGGTGTTTCTACAACAATGTATAGATCTCGTTTCACAAATCTTCCACAAGTGTTTAGTCTATGTCTATTTTTAAGATAAAAGCGAAAGAAAGTCTGTGCGCTGCACCATGCCATTTATTTTTTATTACAAAAATACAAAATATCCTTTAGCTTTATGTGAGTTGGGCTGTGGACCTAATTTCCTTAAGGCTCTTTTATTATTATTATTATTATTGGAATTTATAAGATTCCTTTGCTCATTTTAATATGTACATCAAGATCCATAATTTCTGAACCCTTCTTTTTAACAACTTGTGTGTGTGTATGTTTTTAATTTCTTTTTTAAAAAAAAGGGTAACCTGGTGGTCTAGGGTTAAGGTGTCAGACTTCTGTGCTCGGGGTCTAGGTTTCAATCCTCGGTCCCGGCACAGATTTATCTGATTGCCAAACCCTTCCTTCACCTCTGACAAGATGTGTATTAATCACAACTTGTGAATGTGGGGAATGCCAGGCCTCCACCATGGTTCGGATCCCATGTTAAACTGTAGGTCCTTCATTTCATCTCACAATCACCCTACCATTACACATTATCGTAAGTGCGTATAACCCGAACGGGTAGTAAGACGTGGTGCTAATAATAATAATAATTTTAAAATAAAGATGTCTTAAATTAAAATAATTTGATGACAATTTTCATGGGACACTGCATTATATACACATCCCACGGTGGATCGTTTTGGTAATTTACTGATAGTACATTGTCAAGTGATTTTCATTGCACGTCTATATTAATTTTGAACTTCACTTGGGTGACGGGATACTTGGCAGGAACGAAGTTTAATTCTTTGGTATGGGCAAACATGACAAATGGTGCTACTTTGACAGTTGCACTAAGAGACCCACCTCAAAGAAGTTAACTTTAAACTAGGATATTTAAGAAGTGGTCATGAGACTGAACCCGTCCCTAGAATGAACCAACTTTATTCTGAGTTTGGTACCATGTAAAATGTATTTCTCTCGGTTAAACGCGTCTCCATGTCGATATCCAACAAGGTCCACTGTCTTACTTTATGCAACGAGAACAAGACGAGCCTCAAATCCCTCGCTGGCAAATATATTTGGGGTGTCTTCATACCATAGACCACAGGTCAGAGGAGCTAATTTAAGTTTGCTGTTGTAGTTGATCAACGTCTCAATGTACAATGTATAATCACATGTGTTGACAGATGGCGACACCAGTTTATTGTTTAAAAACACAGACACTTTGGTAAATAGCGATTGAGATCAGCTGTTGAGGTTTCACGATCTTAGCCTTTAGACACAACATGGTTTGTGAAAGCTTGATATAGAATTTGCCTTCACTTCACTTGACGGTAAATTCGATGTATGGATTATCTGTGAGGGATGAGACTTTCTTGTACTGGAACCATTGTCTGTATACGAAACTGGTTTGCTTAGGTGAGATGGAAAATAAATGGAGTTCACTGTTGGCACACTCGCAGTACTTGGGGTGTGGTAAAGACAGTTTAATTGACCTTTTTATGATGGGCAATGAAAAATGCTGTTGTTGATGCTTCTTACAATGCCCTTTCTAGCCTGAACTGTATATAAAGGTGTAGATATTCTTTGCGCGTTTTGTTTAGGCGCATTTCCAACATTGCTGGCACACTGGTCTAGTGCCTATTTGAAGGAACGACTATCATTGTTTTAAAGTATACTGTAAAACTTTGAAATATATGCTTCATTTTTAACTTCTTATAGTTTTATTTAAAAATAAAAATTAAATGGTTTTATTTAATATATATATATATAAACAAAAACTTATTATTTAAATTATTCATATTTTTACTTTTTTTAATTCACTATTAATTATTAACCTTTCATTTAATAGGGCGATAAGATCAGCATTGATGGATCACTTGTAAATCTCATTATTACAGAAAGTTTTGGGTTTAAAAATTGAGAGGCCTTAAATACTAATTCTCACCCGAAAGGTTATTTATGTTTATCCTTGGGGGGCTCGCAATCCTGGGTTAGGAGGAGGGGGAAGAGTGATTTGGAAAGTAAAATCAACCTAAGCTCCAACACTTTGCCACTGTCAGTTTGTTTGCCTTGAGTCAATGCCTCCAAACTGTGAACCCTGCCTGCAGCCGACATTGGGGCTAAGACCTCTCCCCTCCGCCCCTAAACATCAAGTCCATAGGGCCCGGGAATGTCCCACAGAGCGTCAAGGGGTGAGGGGCTGAAACAAAAACTTACTGAGCCCCCAAAACACAAAGTGTGTTACCAAGCCAGTTCAACCTGCCACACTGTCCCTATACACCACCAAAAACGATATTGGGATCAAGACCCTAAAAACAGTGTCTATAGACAACAAACCCTTCTTTATATGACAGAGCAAAGCTAGGTTTCCCACCAACCCGGGTCTGCCATGTGAACGTGAAAACAAGGCTATTTACAGAACGGAGACCATTTTGATTCGAACAAGCTTATTTTACTACTCTCGATAGAAACTTATCATGGGGGGATGTGAAACACTAAGTGCAACTTCCTTAAAGATGGAACCATATTATATTTGTAAAGAATGATAAGACAGGAACAGAACGAATATATAATATTACATCCCTTAATGAAAACTTTTTTTTTTGCTTTTTGAGGTACATTTTGTTTTACATGTATCTTATTCCATTTATAGCAAAATAATTATGTTATTAACATAATTATTTATCTCGAATGAGTGCTGGGGATGTCCTTAAAAATATACTTAATGTTATTAAGAAATAACCTACATTTTTTTTTGACAGAACAAGTCAGCTCCAAATAAAATTGAGTCGCATGAATACTAAACATAATTGTTACTATTAATAGCACCTCATGCCAGGACGGTAACTATTGGGAGGATATAATGGGATCACGAGAGTGTGGGTGGTAGCTGTTGATCAATCAACCATTGGTCCTCCGCATGACGGGACTTCAGATGGTCTATATCCGTCAATCTCGATCCTTCCATCCAGTTTTACAACCATCAGGGCAATACGGGACTTGTCTGAAAGTTTCCCCGCCTTGTAGAAATATGTGGTTAAAGGGTTATCTGCGACCTCTACAGGTCGTAATGAGGTTAATCTAAGCAATTTCTCAATGACTCGGGTCCTTCTAATTAAGACCCATACAAATTTGCACATTTAATGTGTAACAATGTATGACTATATGAATGTTCACTTATTTTAACAATTGTTCCTTCTATGAATAACCACCCTTCCCAACCTTAGGAGACCACGTCGACCCTTATTCTAACCAAGGTTCCGTGTGCTGTCGACAGGGCTACAAGAGAGCTATGAAGGAATACTTGGACCAGATGAATAGACAACTCGACGAACTGGTTGTTAGAGTCCGCTCCCACCTCTCCAAGAACGAGCGCAAGAAGTTTACCACAGTCCTCACCATCGATGTTCATGCTAGAGACATCATAGAAGTTTTTGTTCGAGACAGGTACGCTTTGATTAATAGGTCACAATATTGTATATTACCAGGATAGCTTGAACAAAGACAAGCACGTAACACTACGATAGGTTTATAGATAAAAAGGGCACTCGTACACAGTCGTCATAATAACGAGTCCAGGGCACACCCACCCCAGTCACCAAAATGTAATGTGGTCATAGCTTAAGAAACTTTCTACTACACTCAGCAACTGCCTGTTCAAGACTCACTGCTTACAATTCTATAGAACCCAACTTTAGTATAACCAACTAGAATTGGCCTACTCTTGGAGGATTCCAATGATGGCATAAAGAGGCAATCAACTCGTTGATATCCATGACACCCAAAACAACGCCATTCTTGAATATTGTTTTCAAAAGATTCAATGATCTCCCACTGGAATCAGCATTTATGGGTCTAAGTGCGGACTTAACAGGAAATAGCTCACATTTCAGACACATGACTCACCAATACTACAATTACAACCTGAGCGGTGAGAGATTAACTTACAATAGATATCAAACTCTTTGAGAGTAGCATCACTAGGTTGAGAGCTTCCAAATACAGTATCTTATACAACGTGGCTTATGTAGGTCTATACATATGGCCATAGCATTTCTATGTTATTCTAAACTGTTTACGCTACATTTTTATTTAAATAAGACATTTATGAATGCTTGATGTATATTTTATTTGGAGCTATTAGTATTAGTACAGTTGGTAGTAACCAAATACATACAAATGAAGTAATATCATCATTTCTTAGACTGGATCATCGTTGATGTAGTCAGATACAAATTCAATACGAGTGAATTATGAGTAGTCTTCATATGTGATCTTGTCTGTGGTTTTATCATACTACTTATGCTAATGTGGGTTCATTTCCTCATAACATCCCTCCTCATTCCAAACCATCATACTATATATTTAATAAACATATTGGGAATCCATTTTGGAAAAATCACTCTCAGTACATCTGACCGGGATCAAACTAAAATCTCCCTATCATTGGCAATATAGTCTATTGCAAGAGTAACGCCTTAGACCATGAGGCCACCGAATTGGGTACTTGCCAAAGGATTGGTTTCAGATTGTAAAATTAGCAACGGAGTAGAAGAATAATCCTAATTTAAAAGTAGTTTGATGCCTGGAGATTAGTATCTGAGTATCAGTCTGCAAAATCTGTAACCAACAACAACAACAAAAAAGACAACAGGGGGTCCTCTGTTATCTGGTTCAAGTACACTGTCTGAGATTTGAAAATAGATTATCCTTTAACAATTCTTCTCAAGAAAACTTTAGTTGACCCTGCTACTTACCTTAAAGAAATACATTTACTAAATAAATGAAATTCACTTTAGCAGTCTCACGGAAATGTGAATGACAAATGAAAACTGGCAAGAAGTCACTATGGCGACACATGCCACCTTCATAAGACCTTCAAACACCATAAAAAACCTTCCTTCCTGGATATCCGTACACTCGGTCAAGGGATTCTTCCTGGATATCTGAACACTCGGTCAAGGGATTCTTCCTGGATATCCGAACACACAATCAAGAGCTTCTTTCTGGATATCCGAACACACAATCAAGAGCTTCTTCCTGGATATCAAGACACTCGGTCAAGAAATTATTCCTGGATATATGAACACTCGGTCAAGAGATTCTTCTTGGATATCTGAACACTCGGTCAAGAAATTATTCCTGGATATATGAACACTCGGTCAAGAGATTCTTCTTGGATATCTGAACACTCGGTCAAGAAATTATTCCTGGATATATGAACACTCGGTCAAGAGATTCTTCTTGGATATCTGAACACTCGGTCAAGAAATTATTCCTGGATATATGAACACTCGGTCAAGAGATTCTTCTTGGATATCTGAACACTCGGTCAAGAAATTATTCCTGGATATATGAACACTCGGTCAAGAGATTCTTCTTGGATATCTGAACACTCGGTCAAGAAATTATTCCTGGATATATGAACACTCGGTCAAGAGATTCTTCTTGGATATCTGAACACTCGGTCAAGAAATTATTCCTGGATATATGAACACTCGGTCAAGAGATTCTTCTTGGATATCTGAACACTCGGTCAAGAAATTATTCCTGGATATATGAACACTCGGTCAAGAGATTCTTCTTGGATATCTGAACACTCGGTCAAGAAATTATTCCTGGATATATGAACACTCGGTCAAGAGATTCTTCTTGGATATCTGAACACTCGGTCAAGAAATTATTCCTGGATATATGAACACTCGGTCAAGAGATTCTTCTTGGATATCTGAACACTCGGTCAAGAAATTATTCCTGGATATATGAACACTCGGTCAAGAGATTCTTCTTGGATATCTGAACACTCGGTCAAGAAATTATTCCTGGATATATGAACACTCGGTCAAGAGATTCTTCTTGGATATCTGAACACTCGGTCAAGAAATTATTCCTGGATATATGAACACTCGGTCAAGAGATTCTTCTTGGATATCTGAACACACAATCAAGAGATTCTTCCTGGATATCCGAACACTCGGTCAAGAGATTATTCCTGGATATATGAACACTCGGTCAAGAGATTCTTCTTGGATATCTGAACACTCGGTCAAGAAATTATTCCTGGATATATGAACACTCGGTCAAGAGATTCTTCTTGGATATCTGAACACTCGGTCAAGAAATTATTCCTGGATATATGAACACTCGGTCAAGAGATTCTTCTTGGATATCTGAACACACAATCAAGAGATTCTTCCTGGATATCCGAACACTCGGTCAAGAGATTCTTCCTGGATATCTGAACACTCGGTCAAGAGATTCTTCCTGGATATCTGAACACACAATCAAGAGCTTCTTCCTGGATATCCGAACACTCGGTCAAGAGATTCTTCCTGGATATCTGAACACTCGGTCAAGAGATTCTTCTTGGATATCCGAACACTCGGTCAAGAGATTCTTCCTGGTAAAGTGAGAATGATGATGACATTTTTAATGACTAAAATATATTCCCATATTCCAGATTCATTAAGTTAAAATATTATTTGAAGAGTTTTGACAAATAAAAGTAAACAGGGTATTATTGTATTTATCTAAATCAACTGTGTTAATATAGAGTTTATTGGATACATTAGTACAGCCTACAATTTTATTAGGCTAAACCAGGCTTAGTTTTGGTTAGATTAGGTTATCTGACAACATTTGTGCACGAACTGTGAATGATTGAACCTGTCCAAGGTTGATTCATAGTACAAGTTAACAATAATGTAAACTAGTACTGCCTAAAATTATCAGGCCATATCGGTTTATCCCACAAGCGGCAGGACGTATCAGTTTGTCCCGGGAATCGGGTTTGGACCATAACACATGTTCCACGATCTGAGACACATCTCGCTTGAAGAGGCGTTACAGTAACAAAGGAGCCACTATGGCGGATGTTTATTCTAAATTATTTAATTTTGTTTGACTTTACAATACTATTCTTGGACTTGATAATTTGTTTATATTAGTGTTTGGCCTGGTTTCTTACTATGTTTAAAGTAAATATCTTATGTCACCTTGATGAAGGGAAAAGTGGGCTTCCTTTTATCTGGACTTACCATATTTAGTCCTTGCATCCATTTTACAAGACAATTTGTTAACTTATTTAGCTATTAATAAATATGTCTTAGAAAGCAACTCTTTGAATATATTTTATTTTATTTTATTTTAAATATGAATATATATGTTTTGGTCATTTAAAGATTAGATACTTTATTTTTGGGATCTTTAAGTCTTTATATTTTGCTATGCAAAATATGTAAAGGTCAGTTCACAAAGAAAATGTTATGAGATTTAAATCATTTCTCTGGACTCATACGATCCTCAAGCCTATATTTACAATCAGTTATACCAACCAGTTATAGCAATTTATTATAAGTATTTTATCACTTCGGACAAACACACAACAAACATCAATAAGAAATATTGTCCAGGTCTAGTCTATTTCCAAATGTGTTTCTACAAAATAAACTCTTATCTAATTTTATAATTTCATTTATGTTTTTATGATGAATTACCCTTATTAGTATTCAGTTAACATTACTTATTTATCTGATAAGTTATAAGGTTACATTTTTTCACTTAAAATCTGAACTTTCCGATTATTTGGTATCTTTATTTACCATGAATAGTACCTCTCAAACTCACCTCAGTACTTTACCAAGTAAAAACAAACGAATAATGTAAATATCTTTTTCTAGCAGTCAAATTAAATTGTTAGAAGCAATAAAAAAAATTATTAAGGAGATTAAAAATAGTTTTTAAAGTAATTGTTTCATATTTTTAACATGGAGTAAGTTATTCATTCATGTACCTTACATCGTTTGAATTAGTTTAGTCACTTAATTATTAGGGATATTTAACGAGCACTTTCTGAACCGACTGATTATATCAGCACATGATAATTATTTCAATGAGTGAGAGCGAACCAGCCTATAACTTTGCCTTCAAGGGCTGTTTTACATGTTGACATAGCATCAGCCTACATACAAGTAACATGTCACACTACATATATTTATAAATATAATTTTCAATAATATATTTGATCTAGAGAGTTTATCTACAAGTTGCTAAATTATCTAAAAAATGTGTTGTGTTTTGTTGTGAAGTATTCTCGATGCTCAGGAGTTTGAGTGGGAGATTCAGCTCAAGTTCTATTGGGTCAAAGCAGTGGATAACTTAATGGTGAAGCAGTGCACAGGTCAGTGCTACCAACTGTTACTCAACACTAATATACTGTATATTATATATTTTCAGTAGATAAGTAGAGTATATAAAAACATTAGAATCATTAATGAGAATAGCTATGATTATCATTATATGAAATCTTAGGGTCATCACTGCTGACTACTCTAATACACTAATTAAAGCACTAGATAGTTGTTATTTTAATTCCCATTATTGTACTTGTAAATACCATCTGTACACTGTGTCTTAGTAAAATATCTCACCCCTCCTGTCCCAACATATCCAGGGAGTTTCGAGTATGGCTATGAGTATATGGGCTTGAATGGACGTTTGGTGATCACACCTTTGACTGATCGAATCTACCTCACCATCACACAGGCACTTTCCATGCACTTAGGGGGTGCTCCTGCAGGTACAAAACATGCATACTTATAACTATGTTATTTAATAAGTTTGGGAAAAGCTTAACTTTGATATAAATATATTTTTTTAAACTTCTTCATATGACAAATATATTATATTTGATTACAAACTGAAACAGAAAACGCTAGATTAAATTTAAAAGAATTATCACATTTGTGCAGATATCTTAGCCTCAAAAGTAAGTGTAGTTATAACTAAAATACTAATTTAAAGCTGTACCATTTATATTTTCTTTAATACTCTTTGCCTATAAGTTTAGTTCTCTCTTCATCTCTCTTTTTTCCCTCTAATTCTATTTCACTATCTTACATTTTTCTAAAAATATTTAGTTCTTGGCACAAATTTATCTGATTGCCAAGCCCTTCCTTCACCTCTGACAAGATGTGTATTAATCACAACTTGTGAATGTGTGGAATGCCAGGACTCCACCGTGGCTCGGATTCCACGTTAAACTGTAGGTCCTCCATTTAATCTCACAATCACCCTACCATTACACATTAGCGTAAGTGCGTATAACCCGAACGGGCAGTAAGACACAGTAATAATAATAATAATAATAATAATAATAATATCCTGAAACTAAACATCGCATGAGTTGTAGAGATAGACACTAATTTTGTTCTGCAAAGTCCAACTTTATAATGAAGTTGAGTGTCCAAAATATTCCTCTTGATGAATATTTATTGTACTGTTTTCAGGTCCCGCTGGCACTGGCAAGACAGAGACAACCAAGGACCTTGCCAAGGCCCTAGGTCTGTTATGCATGGTGACCAATTGTGGGGAGGGGATGGACTTCCGGGCAGTGGGGAAGATCTTCAGTGGTCTGTGCCAGTGCGGAGCTTGGGGGTGCTTTGACGAGTTCAACCGCATCGACATCTCGGTGCTCTCTGTTATTTCCACGCAACTGCAGACTATACGAAATGCTCTTATGACCAACATGTCACGATTCATGGTCAGTTAGTTCTACTTTATGTAGTTTGAACTAACCCTTTAGTTACTAACTTAGCCTATCCAGGGTACCCTAAACATTATTTGGTAATACCTGTGGAATATTTTGTTACATCTTTACCCGCAAACCCCCGAACCCTCTGGTGCTACACTAGAATGCAGGCTGTAAATTTCTGCTATCCAGCTTCAACTGAGATCTCATTTAGGAAAATAAACACCCTCTTTTCGCCCATATGGTACTAGAACTTTGACCTACTCTTCACTACAAACCCAATTCATAGAAATACGCCTTATATCATGGACAGAAATTATTTAGACGTGTCGTGTCGAAGTAATATTGCAAAGTTGCTCAGCGTGCCAACCAACCTAAGCCCACCTAAATCGTGTATATTTCCTACTATTTAACTGGTACAACTATTAAAACCGATTCAAGTTGGTCTTTTAAAATATAAATGCTACAACATATTTATGAATCAAATACATTAAATAATTACTGTTTCTTGAATATTTAATATTTTAATATAAATCAGATAAATCAGAATAAATACAAAAGTGATATATGTGTTATGCAAAATTTAAGTTCTGAAGACATTATTTTGAAATTATAAAACAAAACAATTAGTCGGGAAGCTATGTGCACATTGAGGTGCTCGAGTTTTCTCTTTTGGAACTTTACTAGGTACATTAGAGTATTGAAAAAAATGTGGTCACATTATCCAAATCGGGCTCCATTTTGCACAGGATCGCCATCTTGTTTTTACTATTTACCATTATAAATATTTTGAGGGGGAAGATAATATAGCCAGCCATCTGAGATATTATTTTATATGTTTTTTGGCATGCCCAGATTGTTAGTGACACTGAAAATTGATTTCGACAAAATATTTTTGGGCATTTATGGTCATAAATGTATTATCTTATGCAGATATGAATGACTAGTAGTTTTGGAAGGATTTAAATTGCAGCGCTAACCTTCGAAGAAGAGATGAAGAAATATGGTTGATTACACTTTGTGTATCATATGGCAAAAATTTATAAAAGTTGAAAGCATCTGTGGGAGTGTACCTAGTAGAGAAAAACCATTAGTTTATCAAGTTACATTCTTGGAGACAAATTGCTGAATACTTTATATGATAAAGAAGTGCAAGGGCTTGTTTACCACATGACATGCTACAGACAATCTACAAGCTGAAAGAAAGATGAATGCCACACAATGTGAACAATCAGAACAATCTACTTCACCTAGCTGTGAAAGAAGGACCCCCACAGCTAACACATCAATATCGTTAGCTGAATGTGTGTGATATGTAACTGCAGACCATACAAGGCCGACCGGAAACTATACAGAATTTGTGAAGACAAAAGAGGCCAAGGTTTTTTAGATGTAACAACATTTTTGAAGATGAGATATTTAACAGAACCTGAATATTACCCAATATTGCGACTGTACATGGAGCTGATGTAATGTGCCACAATGTGCGCATAAAAAACTACTGGCTAAAGTATAAGAGAGTGACTGTATTAAAAGTTGATAGGTTAACAGATATTTGGAACGAGTTTGTGTGACGTAACCTGTAAACAATGACAGAAATCGTAATCTGGTACTTGAAGAAAGCATTTGATTTTCGTACCCAAAGGAAGGATCTTATTCACAATTGGTTTATTCTGCTACTATCAATGAATCGTCAATGAGAGACAAAATGAGGTCATTAGATGCTGTGAGGAAATGTAATGACGCCCTTCTTAGTGAATGCATTGGCTATGAATTTTCTTTAGATGACAAATTTTGTGACATAAATGATTTACAGAAACAATGGCGTCGCATCAGGGCAAGCAAGGCAAGCACTGCTTTCCTTTGTTTGAAGATATGTAATTATTTTATTTAATGTTTGCGAAAATATTCTGCTGGTAATAATTTAAATGTAACTAAAGCATCAGTGGGTTTGAGGGGAAAAAACATGGCAGAGTAGGTATCTGTCCAACTTTCATCCCATTGCCCTAGCTAGTATAGTAGATTTCAGAGGAGAGAGAAGGGGTAGAGCTGCGGATGTCGGGTAAAAGTGCTAGCATCTGAGCTACGACTTCTCTTGCCCGAAATATGATGACTAGAACCGAAGTCACTACCCCTCTCTTCCCCTTTAAAAACATAGTGGGATGGTATGGCATGAAAGGGGAAATTAATATTAATTGTTGAGGTACTGACCCTGTGCCTACATATCTATAAGCCCGGTACACACGACACAACTTCTTGTACAGAAGGTTGTACAAGAAGTTGCATAAAGTACCCTTAAAGTCATTTTCATCAAAAAATGAAAATATTAATTTGGTTTATAATCTTATTCATTGCCTGGATACAAATTTTAATCAAAATAGATTTTTTCTCTTTCTGCTCTTAATTAAACTACTCTCAATGTTAAGGTTAAACAGACACACAGACAGACAGCATTGCAAAAGCCACTTTTTAGTGTTTGGGGGGTCATAAAATGTAAACAAACATTCATCAAAATCTTGAGTTTGATTTTTTTTTACTATCACAATGCTTTATCTACCTGTAATATAGCGAGAAAGTAAAAAGCGTGTTTGTAGGTAAAACAGATAAATGCTTGAAAACAAACAAATAACTATAATTGAAGGAGGTTAAATTCCAAATATTAAGGTTTTCAGCTGTTTAAAACAAAGGATTGAAAAAAAAAACCTTTTTATTTTCATAATATTTAAGAATGATTAAGAAATTATTTCCATTAAATACAAATATTTTCGAAATCAAATCATCCAATCACTATTTTTCCAAAAAAGGGCAGAAACGCCATGTTTTTCCCCCCAAATATTGTCTACAATCACAATCTCTGTTTAAACAGTCACTGGCTAAAAGTGTACAATTTCTTCCACAACTTTGTGTACAAGTAGCTGTGTCCTGTGTACAAGGCGTTAGAGTTTTGTGGAGTTTATTGTAGCAAGTGCTTTTGTTTTGATGTGTGTATCAATGAAAGCTAACAAATGAATGGTTATAAGTATTTATATATAATAAGTAATAACACAATAATGTAAATTACAGAACAGGACACCCAAAGCTACAACTATTATTAAAAAAAACACCTTCAAATAACTTCTTGAAGCATCACAAATTTTAAAAAAGATCCCGGGACCTTCCCTTTTAAGCTTGGAGGCTTGACTGTCAACACAGGTAGTTCAGGAGGAGTGGTGTCGAAACCCTGCTGCAGATGAGATAATAATATCATAATTTATCTTAAATTTTATGAATGATAGTAAATACCCTAAACAAATTATTATACATGTTTAATAAGTTGTATAGTAGTGCCTAACTAAGCTGAGGGTTGATTTTGTCGGTCATTTGGCTTCACTGTGTACGATACTTTTAGTGTTTGTTCTAACAGGGATTTATTTATAACTTTCATAGCTTGTTCTTTATGTAAATGAGACATCTTAAAATTGCTGATTATGTCTGAAAGTTAAGTTGTAAATGATAACAAAACGATACACACATCTTTACTTGAGGTGAAAAGTAATATATTTATTGTCTTTAGTAAAAAAATAGTATTTTCAGTCAATGTTCGATTGCTGCCATCTAGGCAATAGTATTGTAGTGATTTACACTTTTCATCGGACGTTGGTGGCTCACCCGGTGAAGTTTTTTTTGTGAGCAGAGATTCGGACATTAGATAG